>WNNJ02001985.1:0-119355 GCA_012934845.2 Pomphorhynchus laevis
GCAACTCTAATCGGATCAAAGTGAAACCTCCTTCTTAGCAACGTATCTTCCTCTATCTTCCAACGAATGATGTCATGAGAGGTGGTCAACTATTGACGCGACTGCTCCGTGCAGAGGGGTTTAAGCGACTACCTCGAGTGAAGCAGTAAAATGTCGAGGATTGAATTTGTTGATGTGCAATGAAAGGTGGGTGCATGTGGCTTGTGAATAAAGTAATCGTTCCTGACTCTGCGAAGTGATGCGTTGATCCAACGACCAGTTATGTCGTTAAAGGCCCTAGTATCATGTCATAGCCGCTGTCGATAATACCATCCAAGAGGTTACGATTATTGTGGATCTCCCCTGGACGAATGTAAACATTGGTTAGACTAAGGCGTTTACCGTTCTTACTGAGTGAAACTACCAGACAAGACAGGGTTGGACATGAGTAGTTTAGCAAGAGGGAGTACCTTAATTAGCACTAGACTAAGGTCAAGAGTCCTTGATATGAAAAGGATTGAGGTGGGGTTATGTACGGAGTATAGTGGGAACAAATATGCTTTGGGATAAATCGAGTAATTTCCTGAGTGAGACGGATAACTCGCGTCTTCTGAAGGACTATAACATCTGCGTCTCTACCAGATAAAAGTCTAAGGTAAGAAGAACCTCCCAAATTCCACTGAATTATATTCAGTGGAAAAGGCTCGGGTTTACTCACCATTGTGTCAGATAAGTTGGATGGGGGAAGCCAACCTAGGTAGAGCTAGGTGCGGGAAGGATGCCCTTCCCGCCATCAGCCCCATCCAGGGTCGGAACCCCTGGGCAATATCTTAATTTTCCTAGGAGACTATCTTCTGCTGTATTAACTTACCCACTTTTAGTGGAGGCAAGGATCTGACCGAAGCCCCGCGCTTCTTTGTTAATATCAAATGATTCTCAGTTAATATCAAATGATTCAAATAGTTGCTGGACAAACAAAGAGCGTATACATAGAATAGTAAATGAGTCTATAAACTCCTCTCTCAACCGTTGCATCAATAAGCAGGTATTTCATGCTGTTTGTTTTTTTCTACTCACACCAGAGGTAGATAAATTTTATTTAAAATTAGCAAACACTCTTGATAGGGAAAGCGCTAGGGCCTCACATCTGATAGTTCGTAATTTACCCGTTTCTGAAAGCGAGCAATAAGTTATATTAAATGTCATTAAGGAAATTGGTTGTCTTTTGGTCGGACAGAAACTAGACTTTCATCGATTCCCTGCACTTCATACTAACTCTCCTTTGTAGGTTAAGGTAAAAACTAGCGTCAGCCATGTGGAATCATCTTTAAAATCTTCGTTTAAGCTTAAGAATTCATCTCTCTTTCATACGGTGTACTTGTGCCCTGATTTGTCGAAACTTGAACCAGAGGAACTTAAGAGATTACGGAAAGAATTATCCGAACGAAAAAAGTCAGACCCAAGTAAGCGATATTTTATTAGAGGGCATAAGATAGTGGTTTCATCAAGTAGGGAAGCCCACGCAGTAAATGTGAGCTTACCAGTACTCGGCGAAGTTTCGTCTACAGGCAACAACAATCTTTCTAACCCAGCCAATATATGACCAACGATTGAAAATGGTTTAAATGTAAATCCTCCAGCAAAACTTCAAGTAAATCATCCGGGGTATCCTCTAATTGATTCTACTCCTCTGCTCCCCAAATCTTCCTGGAAATAAGCCGTTTTAAATATCCGTTCTCTTAGTAACAAGGTTGATTCAGTATATGATCTTTCCCTTCATAAATCTTTGGATGTTTTGTGTTTAACCGAATCTTGGCACGTTGATCAGAATGATTACTCTCTTAAAAGCCTCCGCTATTTAAATCTCTCTGTGGTCGATAAGGCTCGTCAACGACCTATTAGTTCAAATCGATTAATTAACCACGGTGGTCTTATAGCTTTCTCTCACCATTGGTCTCCGCAATCATTACCGTTGCCATTTGTTCCTCTCACCTTCGAACTACTTGGGTTCCGTATAAAATCTGGCTCGTTGTTTCTCAATATCTACTTATTCTATCGGCCTGGATCATGTCATCCGTCTGACTCTTTTTGCTGTGAACTGTCAAACTTACTTTCTTTCATCTTCCTCTCTGGTCTACCTCGTGTTGTACTATCTGATATAAATGTTCGCTTATACCGTCCTCGTGATTCCAATACCTAAAGACGATTTCTACATTTAACGATTAAATCAGCTAACTGAGTCTACGTATTGTTATATAATTATAAAATAAACAAAACATAATAATGCTAAATCAAAATTTAATAATTAAATAATAAAATTAATAATTGTTTTTAGATTTTCTATAATTTAAATCAAGTTAAAAAATAAAAATAAAAAATAAAAAATAAAATTTAAAATAAACGTCATTTTTATGAATTGACTAATAAATAACAGACGTTGTATCAGAATAAGAATTAGAGGTCATCAGGAGGAACTGTTATGCTATCAGGTTTCGGCCCCTAACTCCTCTACCCAACATAGCAGCGGGGCCAAATACATGCTAATGATGTATTTCCTCTGAAATAACTATCTAGTATCTTATTCTAATGCAAAGTATATTATTTATTATCCATCCATAAAAATTTGCCACTTAAGAGTTTAAATTTATTCTTTATATTATTGTGTTGATTTATATATTTTACTATTTTCTGCTTGATGTTATTTTTATAGTAACCTAGTTTAAAATATGTATCTATTAAATTATTTAAATGATTTTGAAGAAAGCCAATATCATTACATATTGTTGCAATTCTTAAAATTTCATTATTTAATGTATTATATTTTATATTATATGGTATGCATGAATGCTCATGCAAAAATATGTTTCTTGTAAATTTAAATATGTCATCTTTACGATATAAATTAATAGTAGTTTTAGTTAATGTTAATTTAATGTTCGTATCTAGATATACACCTTCTTTATCATTAATATTGGTTTTGTTAAGAATAAGGCTTTCTGGATAAATGTGCTCACTAATTGAATAAAAATTATTAGAATTAAATACACATATATCATCAATGTATCGAAACATATATTTCATATATTTATATTGTTTAGATTTAGTTTTTACACAGTTATGAACAAATTCATATTCTATAAAGCTTAAAAACAAGTCAGCTATAATTGGGCTACTATTACCACCCATTGGAACACCTTTTACTTGTCTAAATATAGATGTCCCTACTTTTAAATAATTTTGATTTATCAAAATATTTAAGGATTCTATTAATTCAATTTTATCCATATATTTATATTTATTTGATGGTTTAATTTTTGTTAGATAGGCGTTATAATTATTATAACATATATATGTATATCTTTTTCCGAATATAAGGTTAATTAATTTTACTAACGCTTCTTTAATATCTACTAAACCTAGATTTGTATAAAGAGTACTAAAATCGTATGTATTTATATTTTAAAATTTATTCCTTTTGTCTGTTCTAAAAATTCTTTTGTAGAATTAATACTGAAATAGTGTTTTATACCAGTATTAATTTCGATTACCTTGCAATATTTTTAAAGTGTGCTTTAATTACTTTAAGTATTTTATTCATATAGACAGAAGTGGTTTTAATGTACATTTAAACGCACTACATATGAACCTAGGTTTTATTAGATTTTTATGTAATTTTGGATTCCAATATAATATAGGTATAGTTTTATTATCTAATTCAACCTTTATACCCTTTTTATCCATTATAGAACAGTGACTTGTAATAATTGTTTCTAAACTCAACTCACTACGTTCATATGCTGGATTTACATTTAAATCATTAGAATTAACCTCTTTCATTAGTATATCATAATAAAGCTTTTTGCATATGAAGACAAAGTTATTACTAGCTTTATCAATAGTTGTTATTATATAGTTATCCTTTAATTTAGTAAGTTCTTTATACATATCTTTATTAATTTTATCTTTCCTTTTATAATTGTTTGTTATTTTCATTTTATTTTTAATTTTATCAAATATATAATCTTTCCAAATTTTTATCTTAGATATATTCGAGCTTTCACTATTAATCAGCTTACTAAAGTAATCATTTAAGTTATTATATAACGAATTTAAATTTTATTTTTGTCGTTGTTGTTATTTAATCTATATTTATACCCTTTCGATAGCAGCTTTCTTAATTCACAATTTTCAATTAATTCTAGATTATGGGTACATATATGTTCATTTATTTTATCAAAACTAAGACTTTTACAATTGCATTCTGTTTCCATTATGTTTCTAATATTATCTTACATATTGATTTTAATTCTTTATTATAATTACAAATTTTTCGTCCTAATGGTGGTAGGAGTTTATACCTTATTTTAGGAATATATTTACTTAAATCTGACCCTATTATTTCTTTACTTTTAGAATTATTTAAAAGTTCGGCTATATTTATGTTATCTATACATTTATTAATGAAGTTTATGGTTAATGTATATTTTCTATTGTTATTATTTACATTTATTGTACGATTATAGTATTTTGTATTACAATAACTGTCTATTATACAACTTAGCCTATCATAGTCGTTAATTAATTTTTGATTTATTGAACATATGATATCTTTAGAAAAACTTCTTATATTTACATAAAGATCTTTTAGCTTATTATCACTTAAAAGTTGTTTTAATATTTCTAATTGTTCATTTATATACATATCTTTTTTAATATTTTAAAGATCATGATTTTCAAATCATATCTTCTCATTATTCTTCTGCTACCCATATTCTTGGCGGTACCCTCGATATTGTTGCCCTACCTTCGCGTATTGCCTTATCTTCTTCATTGTGCATATCTGATCCTGATCTATCCGACCACTTCCTTGTTACATGTTCTCTCCCTTTGTTAAAAATCAATGTTCCTGCGAAAATTATCTCGTGTCGTTCTTGGAAATTCATCGACTTTTCCCTTCTTCGCTCTCATATTAACCGCTCTCTGTTAATGTATCCTTCATCTATCTAACAATCCCTAATTACTTATGTACCCTCTTTGACAATGTATTTCGCTCTATCCTCAACGAAATTCTTCCTCTTAAAACGTGTTCAATCACGGCAAAATCTTGCAACATGGTTCGACTCTGAGTGTGTGACTTCAAAACACCTCCTGCGTCGTTCTTTCAGAACTTATCATCGTTATCTCAGACTATCTTCAGAACTTGACTCATCCTTTTATCATAACCAATTCTTTGCTCTTCGTCGTTCATAGGCAACTTCTGCGTTCTAAGGCACATAGTTTTTGGCGAAACAAACTGGCTTCCGCTAATGACTCTCGAACTAAATGGAAAACTCTTAATTCTCTACTTTCTCGTTCCTCTGTCACCTCCACTCTTGATCCTTCTCAATTCTCCGATTACCTAATTTCAAAAACTGTTTCTCTAATCGATTCGATCATCGTCCTTCCACAAACTTATTGTATCTCGTCTGTTCGTATCCCTGAGCTCTTTTATCTACTTGCGGTATCTGAAGATGAGGTATCTTGCCTTCTTATTTCGTTAACTTGTAAGTCCTCTCCTGCCGATTCCATCCCTACTCGAATTTTCAAATTGTTGTCAACAGACTTCATACCTTTCCTTACCAGCCTCTTTAACTCGTTAATCGAGAATGGAATATTTTCTGTTCTTTGGAAAACGTCCATTGTCCGTCCCCTACTAAAAAGTCCTCTCTTGACCCCTCTCTTCCTTCATCTTATCGCCCAATATCAATTCTACCAACCTTATCTAAAATTCTTAAACACCTTGTCTTAGATCAAATAAACAAGTATCTCTCTTCATCGCAGCTCTACCCTTCTTTTCAATCTGCTTTCCGCTCCAATCATTCCACTGAACTAGCATGTCATAATGTATTTTCTGATCTGCTCTCCGCTCGTGACAAAGACTGTGTAGTGTGGTAATATCGCTCTATCTTTTATCTGTATTCGACATTGTCGATCACGAAATCTTTCTTTTTCGTCTTCGCTATCACTATGGTTTCTCTTCGTCTACCTTGGCTTGGTTCTCTTCGTATCTCTCCGATCGATCATTTTTCGTCTATTCTAATTCAATGTGTTCTCCTCTATCTTCTCTCTTGTGGTGTACCTCAAGGTTCTGTACTTGGCCCTATTCTATTTACGCTTCTTCTTGGAGATTTATCTTGAATAACTAGTAAATTCTAATTCAGGGTAATGCAGTACGCTGATGATATACTTCTTTATTTTCATTCGTCTCCTCATTCCTTAAGCCAACTTTTCGTATCCGCATCTAATTGTCTTCGTGCTCTATCAGAACATCTAATTTCTTTGCGCATGTCCCTAAATCCTACCAAATCTAAAGTGTTATGGATGTTTCCCTCCACTGTTTCTGTTATTCCTCCATCTCTGTATCTTCAGACCACAATTATTCCTGCTGTAGATAAACTAGTATTTCTAGTTATTCACTTCGACAATAACCTGCATCTCGATTCCTTCATTCGTGATAAAACTAGGTCTTCAAATATTCTTCTCCTTGATATTCGTCTCGTCAGAAATTCTCTAGATTTTAGTTCTTGTAAATCCCTTATCTCCTCCCTTCTTTTCCCACCTATTGATTACTGTCTTAGCCTTCTCGTCTTCTCTTCAAAGTCATCCCTTAAACCTCTTCAGCGCCTCATTAACACTGCTGTGCACATCCTTTTTCGACTTCGTAAATTCGATCATATATCTCCCTATTTATCAAAACTTGGATGGCTAAGTATTGAACATCGCGTTCGTTTTCGTCTGATTTGTCTAACTTATCGCCTTCTCCATTGTAATTCTCCTTCTTATCTCCATCTACCAACTCTAAGTGAATCTCGCTATCTTTCTACTCACCTACGTTCCTGTGATTCTCTTCTGCTACACGTAACTCCTCACTCAACCAACTTTGGCCGTTGATCCCTACATATCGCTGCTCCTCTCCTTTGGAATTCCTTACCTGATCATCTGCGATCATCATCCTCACTCCAATTTTTCAAAAAGCAACTAAAATCGATGCTACTAAACGATTAACTTTTTTATCTGTTTCGCTTTTGTGGGCTTGTAAGCACACAGTCTGTGTGAATTTGCCACATTAAAAAACTTTCAAACCTTCAAACTTTGATTTTGGAGGGCATTCGGTGGAGATCGGCTTTGTTTCAGAGGCACCAAAGAGGAACGATACCAGTGGAGCTATCAAGCGCTCCAACTGGGTTAGTATCGATTTTTTATTTGAATTCATCAGACTCAATATGTCTCTATTAGACATTCTGTCCAATCCGGCCGAGGACACCGTTGAAAAATCGGATGACGGAACCGTAGATCGAGCAGTACTGGAAAAAGCAGTTTGGTACGCTTTTGCAATGGGGGTACGTCCTGTCGTCTTGGTCAATCATTGAAAACTTGAGATTGTATCCCAGAAAGGGGTTGGAGGCAGACTTGGAAAGGGATAGTGCAATATCGATACCCGTATTGCAAAACGCAATCGGAAGCACTTCCTCCGCCTTAGATTAAACAGGCCTTATCCCATCGATTTTGGACATATTTTTTAATGATTGTATATCCTCATCCTCAATATGAGGGAGAAAGTTAGAAATTTTTAACGTGGCCTGAATAGACTTGAGTATAATAGACCCTAGGTGGGTCAAATACTTTACAAAAACTTCTCGTAATCGTGTAAGAGGTCACTGGTAATAAAGAAAATTTTTATAGATGACTCGTAAAACTCTATTTTTAATCTGCTTGGTAAACTCTTGGAGGAATAAGTTAAATAATTCGTGCCTCACAAGAGGCTTAGAAAAAGTGGTGATTGTCAAGTTTTGAAGTTTCTATATAGGGGGAGTGTCCCTGCCTCTTTAGTAAACAAATGAACTAAATTACTAACCTTGAAGTCTTCATATTCACGATTTTACCTGAAGATTTGCTTGAATTCATTCCAGAATCGTTGAATTTCGCTGAGATCTGCAAAATGGCAAATCACAATTTACAAGAAGTCAATACAGGAAAATAAATTTACAAATAAAATAAAATATCAGCATATGTAGCGAAAGGCGTGTAAGTTGCGGTATCGTTTAACCTACTTTAAATTCGTCTGGTGGTAATAATAAATTGTTATTATATTAATAACTTGTTCTTATATGTTTGATTGAGTTTTTGACAAAAGTTTCTGTTAAATCGATGTAATTGTTTCTGGATGCGTTGTTAATGGTATTGTTATGTCTCGTCATAATTCATTGTTCTCCCAGCTGCTGGCGAATGCAAAGCTGCAGTCAATTCACCGATGAAACGTTAACCGCTAACTTTACTGATGAAACATTAACCGCTATTTGACAGCATAACCGTATGTATAAAAACTTATTTTGTTCCGTCGTTTGGCAGCAGTAAAAAACGTCGATTGTTAAATTTTGTCTTTGCTCGTGTAACAAGCTATTTCGGCTTATGGATAAAGTGCGCTTTGGAGACCTTATTAAACCGTTTAACGGAGAATGCGATTTTGGAGCATGGTTGGAGCGGGCGGAGATGATCGCAGACTTGCAAGCTGTTAAAAAGCTCGAAAAGTTTATTCCTCTATTCTTTGACGGACCGGCGTATGCGATTTATAGAAATTTGTCAGCGGAACAAAAATCCGATTATTCTCAACTCAAAGCGGCCTTGCTGCGAGCATTTGGTACTACAGATTTTGATGCCTTTACGAAATATAATAATCGAGAATACCAAGAAGGCGAATCGTTGGACGCATATGCTGCAGATTTGGAAAGGTATGCAAACATCGTTAATCCAAATGTTGACAATTCTGCATGGATTCGTTGTAAATTTGTATACGGTTTGCCATCAACTATCAAGGATATTATTTTGTCTTCCTGTGACGTAGAGAATCTGAGATTATCGGATATATTATGCCGAGCACGTACGCTTATAACAACTGCCAATACGTCTGCTGGGTCCTGTTTTCTTACAACTACACATTCTCGCAAGCATATTGAACCAAGAGCACTGCGCTCGCATCAACGTAAAGATGTCACATGTTTCCGTTGTGGTAAATCAGGACATATAGCGCGTTATTGTACACATTTCAAGGAGCGACGGTGCTATATTTGTGACGATCCTGGACATCTGGCACCTCAGTGCCCAAACAAGGAACATTCAAAAAAACATCGATGGGGAGGCACAGTATTAAGTGCTGCTGGTCTTCCCTGTCCCTCTGATGATGCACTACCTACAATTAACGTGACAATAAATGGGCGTCTTGCGGTCGCACTTGTTGATACTGGTTGTTCGAGAAGTATTGTGTCGCGTCGACTTGTTACAGATATATTTAAACACCCTTTCCCGGATGTTAATGGCGCCACGTGGGTCACAATGATGAACGGAAATGCGGTGAAATGTTATGAAACCGGACAAATGGAAATTTCTATCGAAACGAGATCGGTGAATATACCGTGCCTATCTTCAGATATTGGTGGTCCATATCAGATATTGTTGGGAATGGATGTGATCAAAAAGATTGGAGGTGTTTCTATTAATGATAACGGAGATGTGAAGTTTCCTTCGACTGGTTAATTATTTTCGTGATTGGAAGATCAGGCGGAGGTGTTAAATCGATGTAATTGTTTCTGGATGTGTTGTTAATGGTATTGTTATGTCTCGTCATAATTCATTGTTCTCCCAGCTGCTGGCGAATGCAAAGCTGCAGTCAATTCACCAATGAAACGTTAACCGCTAACTTTACTGATGAAACATTAACCGCTATTTGACAGCATAACCGTATGTATAAAAACTTATTTTGTTCCGTCGTTTGGCAGCAGTAAAAAACGTCGATTGTTAAATTTTGTCTTTGCTCGTGTAACAGTTTCTAAATTCGTGGCCAATGAACTGTGTGCCTTTCGTTGTTGGAACATCAATATACAATTTCATATGATAGTTCATCATACCTGAATAAGAAAGGTTTATCGATTTCGTGTAACTATGATGGCCAACCAAATTGCACGTATTCCATCATCTTACGTAGTTATATATCAGTGTGTTATTCATTTCAAAAACCATGTAAGGATAGCTCAATATGATCCAGTTTCTCATCTTGCATTACTAGTATGTTATCTTCGTTGTCGGCATTCTCGATATCACCGTCAGTAAAATTTCTTGATACCATCGACGATCGTGATAAAATAACAACGTAAAAATTATTCTTTCTTTTAATATATTTAATGTTGTAGTTGTACCCTGATATATGCAACGTTCATCGGACCATTCTTGTATTAGTGATTGTTCTATGATATCGGAAGTGCCCTAGAATATCGATCACGGTTTGTAGTCAATCCAGATTTCAAATTTTCTACCATACACGGAGCCATGAAAACGGCGAACTGCAAGAATACGATGAAGACATCTTTATCAATAACTGAATATTTTTATTCTGCTGTTGATTGTACACTAGATGCTAATATGGGTATGATATCGCCATCAATGTTGTAGCAAAGAGCGGTATCAAAGCCTGCGTTACTTGTATCACATGCTAATATGAGTGGTGTGTTTAATTGTCATGGAGTTAGATTAACAGGATCGCGAAGTGCTTCTTTGCCGTCGTTAGACTTATTTAGCCTTGATATAGCATTTTTCAAGTTCAAATGCGAACCTGGCCATATGATTAGCACATCATCAATGTAGCGCAACCATAGTTTCGGTTCACATCCTACCTTAGCCAAAAATTGTTCCTCAATGTCTGCAACATACAGGTTGGCATAAACCGGCGCCACCGATGTACCCATAGCAGTTCCTGATACTTTGCGTTAGAACTTATTATTGAATTCGAAATAATTGTTTTCAAGCACGGTCTTTACTAGTTTAACAATTCCATCTTTTCGTTGTTCATCCCATTCAGCAAAAGTCATTCTTTTGTACACGGCCTGGATTCCTTTAGTATTATCGATGTTGGTATATAGAGATTCGATGTCGATACTCGCTATTGTATATTGTGAGCTATATATACTACTCAGGGAGCACAATTTCCTTAAGGTATCGTCAGTGCTTCCAACATACGATTTAACGTGTTGCAACAAACATTTCAGCTATCTATGCAAATATCTCGATAAAAGCTCAGTTGCAATGCCGCAGTTAGATATGATGGGTCTACCAGGACATGGATGTTTAGCTTTATGTATTTTAGGAAGCATGTAAAAACGTCCAGTGGTCACATCATTTCTCAATAGTGTCTTTGCTACATCGATATCTAATATTTCTACAGCTTCTTTAACCGCGTTCTGCGCGATATACGTATGTTCACGTGGTACTTCTACATACGATTGACTGGACGGTCGACGTTTAGCTTCATTCAAGTACTCATCTGTTGACCAAAGTACAACATTGTCTCCATTCTCTGCAGGTTTTATTACTATACTGTCATCATTGATCAGATCTTGTATTGCGTCATGTTCCTTCTTAGTTAAATTGCGCAAATATGATGTATTAGTACGAAGTGTTTCGTATTTCTCAAATAATAAGTGCTCAAATAATTTTGAGTACTTATTGTAAAATTTTTGTTTGTTGCAGTTATCTAGCATTGTGAACAAGGCTCTGCCGAAACGTAAAAAAAAATATTTATTGTACTTTACTGCTTTTTTAAATGAATTTATATATATATATATATATATATATATATATATATATATATATATATATATATATATATAGTTTTGGTTGTATGCTAAACTGTCTTCCAGGATCACCCATGATTCGTTTATATATTCCAAATTTTTCAATAAACTGGTGGTTAAAAGATGACAACAATTTACAACGTTATTTTACTAGTTTCGCCAGCAACGATTATATATATGTATATATAATAATTATTATTATTCGATAGAAGCGGTGGTCTTGGATCACTTAATGATTCCATTAAATATCAAGGTTTTAAAGAAAACAAGACGCAAACTGGATTTTTATTTATTGAGCACAGGACACGCAACGTTTCGACACAAAGTCTTTATCAAGCGGTGAAAATTGTTATATATATCATCTGGAAGCTCCTCCATACCTTAGGCACTCCTAAACACCTGTGTGAACTTATCGGTGCAATGTATGAAAATACTGTGTCAGTCGTGCGCGAATGCGGTTGTACTGGAATTCCGTTTCCTGTCAGTACAGGTGTTCGACAGGGGGAGTACTATCACCACAACTATTCAACATTCTCATCGATCATCTCCTATGGGAAACGCTCGACCTGAACAGTGAAGGTATACGCCTGCATCCGAGCAATATGCTACTTTCTGATCTTACGTACGCGGATGATGTAGTCGTACTGTCAGAATCATTTGAGGATGTGCAACGTACAGCAACCCGCATAGGCGAGACATCAAAGAAATATGGGTTATTCCTTAACTTACCGAAATGTAAACTACTCGCCATAAACTCCCCTCCGTGCTCAGTTATTATTGATGGTATAACTATTGAACAGGTACAATCTTTCACCTATCTTGGATCAGTGTTTTCCGTAGACTGCCGATGTGACTACGACATTCGAAGCCGGATAATAAAGGCTGGTTTCGCCTTTTCGCGTCTAAACTCCCTCTGGCGTGATAATAATGTATCTATTAAAACAAAGATCCGAATATATTCGTCTATTGTTCGTCCAGTACTACTGTATGGATCCGAGTGCTGGCCTGAAAAACTTACAACAAATAATCAACTTGCTGTTTTTGAGCGACGATGTCTACGTAGAATTGCAAAAGTCAATCCACTCGATCATGTATCGAACGCAGAAGTGTATTCTCGATGTTCACTCGACGTCTCCGTGTCTGATTTGATTCGGAAAAATAGACTGCGCTATCTTGGCCATGTACTTCGGATGCAAAGAGATAGACTCCCAAAGTTATCTCTGTACTTGGACCCGGAAGAATCCTGGCGACGCCCCAGAGGCGGTGTTCGTAAGAATCTAAAGAGAACGATCGAAGACGATGCCAAGAAAATACTATTCAGCTACTCGAACATTGGCTGGCGGAGATTTAAAAGAAGATGGAGACAAGAACTGGAAATGGTGGCTCAGAATCGATTGTCCTGGACTCATTTTGCTACTTCACTTTGATTTGACTTTATTTTCGTCTTCTTGATGTTGTAATTCACGATCTGTAAGGTCTAGTGGTTTAATAATATATATAGTAGTAGTGCATTGATGTGCTGAGTAAACAACGGTCCAGGATTTCTTACGAAATACGGCATTTATACTAAATGGTGTTGCTTGATAGACTGGACTTCGATTCACGACTTTCAGTCACCATGTCACTTCTAGACGACCACTTCAGCATCGAAATGATGAGTACCCGGCAACACTCATCAGTAGAATGAGGTACACACTGGTCGTTTCGGTTGCCTGTGTGACATTGTGAATAAAGGTGTTTCCGACACTGCTTAATTGTCCGAGGCTTACGCTCTTAACCATATCGAATTGCTGTGCGGACCATCCTTAAACACTAGGCATAGGTTGTTGCTGAATTGTCGCTGCACTCGTTGGATCCTAAATGGATACGGCAGGTATAATAGTAGTGCACGGATGTGCTGAGTAAACAACGGTCCAGTTGTTTACTATATATATAATTGTGGCACTGCCGGTTGCGATACTTTGAGGATCTTCCATTTATTAACGAAATAGAGTAAAAATAAGCAACTTAGAAATATCTATTGTTTATTTATCGAACGTTTCGACCGATTTTACGTTCTTCTTCGGCTATCTAAAACACAAACATACAAATGTTCAACATTAACAGCAGAAATTAGCAAAAAAGGTAAGCAAAATATCAACAACTTAGATTGTATTGTTTGCATGGCGCCATCTGTATATGTGTTGTTCAGTGTTAGTATTTGTCTCCATATCTGTTCCAAGTTTGCCAATCCAAAACTGTTCATTTTGCTTCCTACAACGATCGTCTTCTTATCTTGTTATTATCTGATACTGTACTGCCTCGTGTCCGTTACATTTCAATGTGTGAGTGCCAAAACCATCAGCATTTATTTTTTCTTCACATGATATCGCCTTCTTGTCATCCGATCTTTTAAGCCATGTTTAGTTTCGCCTATATATTGTACACCACACTCACAAGTCGCTAAATATACAACACCTTTTGATTTGCAGTTGTTCACTGTTTTTAGTTTGTAACGACGATTTGTCAATGTGCTCCTTATCTCATTAATTGTTTTGCACTATTTACACCTCTTGTAATTGCACATTTTGCTACCACCCTTCTATCGATCTCGATTCATACTTAAGTGGCTTTAAACGAGGTGTGATGTTATTGTGTTTGGTGAGCGGAATACTATGCTGGGTGTTTTCAACAATGAATTATATAGGTCGCATTCGAGGTAGTAATCAATGCTCCTATATTAGATCTTATGCTCTTGTAGTGTGGTGAATACTGTAACACGTATCTGATTTTCGATGTACCATCTGTTTTCGCACATGCGGTTACATTTGGTTTAATGTATGATCCATTCATTATCTTAACTACTAGTCGTCCTCTATATCCTCTCACAGATAGGTTGTCGATTAACTGTTTAAAATGATTGATCAAATTTTTAGGTTCTGTGCATATATCTCGTATTCGGTTTATTTCATTTTTAATCATATATATCTTTACAGAGTTGGATGGCAGCTTGCCGTGTGTAGGAACATTAAACGGTATGAGGGCTTTCTATAGAGATCGGTGTGAATTTTCTGGTTCTTAGTATAAACAACGTTATCTAAGAAGTTGACTTTCTGATCTATTACTCTAGTGAAATTTAAATCTCCAGCCTCATTAAACCTTTTAAGTATTTCTTCCCCTTCCTCTTTTGTAACTGGCCCAAAGAATATATCGTCAATGTATCGCGCATATAATTGGGGTTTCTGTGGAAGCGTATCGAGGATTCTGGTTTCGTAATCATGCATATATAGTATAGCATATGTCGGTGCTTCGGGTGTTTCCATTGCTGTTCCGATTTTCTGGCGATATAACTCTTGATTAAATTCAAATACATTGTTATTGAGTATTGTTCTCTGGGCATCTTTGATAAACTGCCTTTTTCTGCTTTCCCAACATGCTTTTATCATAAATGTATCAACAGCCTCAATTCCATTATCATGATCTATTGATGTGTGGAGAGATTCCACATCCATCACACCAAATAAATTTTCAGAACCAATATAACCAACTTGATTCCTCAATCTTTTTCTAAAATCTTGAGAACTAGAGATATATGATGCGACTGTTAAAAGGAGGGGCTTTAATAAGGTATCAACATTTTTACTCAGTGCTTCTGTTGCCGTGTTATTATTACTAATAATCGGTCTACCAGGACATGGCTTAACTAGCTTGTGAGTCCTATTAAGCATGTAAAAACGACATTCTTTCGCTTCTGTGTTATATAGTGTTTCTAATAAGCATGGAGGTAGAAACTGCAGCGATATATATTTTGATACTAATTGTAGACTTCTTATTTTGCTGTTTCTTGTTCTATAGCTGATACTCTTTCATACGACAAGCTATCTAACTGTCTACATGCTTCTAATATATATTCATCCTTATCCCAAACTACTGTCTCGCCTCCCTTATCAGCCTTTTTGAAAACTATATCTCGTTATTGCTTTAATTCTTGAATTGCTTTCATAAACCGAAATGGGATGTCCAGAATACCACTTTCTATAGTGATGCTACCAAGTTTGCAACATTGCGTGTGTTCATGGTACCCCTACATGATAATAGCCATACTGTTATCAAGGAAAGTCAAGCGGCAATAGGTCACACTTACCATCGAAGAATCTACATTTTATGCTATGCACCTGCCGTTATCGAACTCATTTTCAGTCACATCTAACCAGTTGGTGCGAAAAAACATTGCTGCGGTTTCTACAAATCTGACATAAAAACATGTTTAAACTGTCAGACGATTTGAAGCTTAAACCCCAGTTAAAGGTTAAACTGACAGATGTGATCTAATAATTCTTGTCTTAGATGAATCGTCAGATGATTCATCTCGGATGAATAATCAGATATTATTCTTTTGACTATAATATATGATAAGATGTTTTACTTTAAGCTAATATCATCAGCGAGATTGTGTCTTGGACCTTTCTTTTACTTGATTATCTAATAGTTCTGATTCGTCAAAGATTTATTTATTAAAAGATCTTATAGGATTCAAAGCGATTTCGCTGAGTCATTGTGCAGTTATACTGACTTGAAACAATCTTACTTCTGATTTAGCTAACGTATTTTCTTTACTTACGTTAGTTATTTAATAATATATGTTTTGTATCAATGCAACGTTTAGCGATGCCATTATTTTAATTTTCTTGTTTAGTTTACAGCAATTGTGGCGTAATCCAATGATCTGCTGTTTTAAAGATATTTATTGTTAAAAAGTTTGAATTAATCTTTTCAATTGAAATCTACACTATTGACAGAAGGTTTGGAGTAATTTCCAAATCGCAAATATATTAGGTGATAAATGTTTTATTGTTCTATTTATTGTCTTTTGATTATCTTAATTTTGCTACCTATAGTATTTAACAGGGTGTATTCTGACGTATTTATTTGATTCTATGTAATTTTTTTGACTCTTTGCAATCATCTTTAAAGTCGTTGTTCTTCGTAATCATTCCTGCATTTTAATTTCAATTTGGTATATTGTTAATGAAGCCATTCATTTGAGGTAGTATGGCTTTGTAGTATTTTACTGCAATTCTTTAATATAAAGATATTTTTGTTGTAAATTTTAAAATTATTTCATATCCAATAAAATTTAATTTATAAATGACTATTATTCATTTTTAAACTATTTTTAAAGTAGCATTTATGAATCAGGAAGTAAATGTAATCTTATGCTGTCCTAGTTTATGTCTTCATATAAAATAAATTTTATTACAAACTATGTTAATTAAAAAATGCTTATTGAAATATAATTGTCATCATTGTAATTGATTTTAAATTGTATTTTAAATCACATTGAGCTTTTGAGTTAATATCGAAAATTCAAGTTGAGATACTTCTGTTAAATATATGATAGACTAAATCTAATATAATAATTATGTTGTTTTGTAAACGTTGTTTGAAAAGCTCTAGCTGAAGTAATAAATAGTGGGACAGGGTTTTTGTTTTATATTATAGATCAAAAAAACTATTTGTTTTTACTACAGAGCGATTTAAAGGTAGACAGCCATAAGTTTCATATCTTATTTGTAATCGTATATGAAATGCAATTACAATTTTAATTTATAGTCAATAAAAACTTTATCACGTATTTGAAAAAATAAGGTTCGCATCCGATAAATTCCTAGCCTGCACTTTTCGAGAAGCACTATTATAGAGTTACTGATATATCAATCAATCTCTGTTTGAGTGAACAAACAAAATCTCAATATACATAATTTATTATAGAAGATCAAATTTTGTATATACCTAATCAATTAGCCGAAATTTCCAATTCATCAGGTTTAATAAGCAGCTACAGATCAAGAAAGGCCAGAAGAATTCTAAACATTAAGTTCGAGTTGATTATACATAAACAAGACGAGTTTAAAATATTAAGCAAACATTACGTTGTAGGCTTAATGGTCAGCTTTGTGATGAAATTTGAATGATACAATGATCTTTAATTTTAATGATATATTCATCTTTTGATATTTATGTGATTCAACGTTTTTATTTCGTACAAATTTGTTATAAACTCATTAAAATATTTAAGTGAGACGTATTTCGTGATATGATCACAAATTTTCTTTAGTGTTACATTTCAAAATATGATGACAAAAATGTTCCTTATCTGCTAAGTAATATACAGATTACCTAATTTGACTGTCATTAGTGTTTTTAACTAAATACTAACACAAGTGGTAATTATTTATTGTTACTTGGATAAAATCTGATAGCCGTTAGCATTATTTCAGTTATTTGATTGTTTATCAATGATAATTGCTTACATTAAAAGCCATGCTTAAAAATTACAACTTGGTGAATATTTGTAATAACACAGTGCATATCTATAAACAATTTTTTATTTATTGTACCATTCGCGCTTTCTCATAAAGTGCTGTGTTTAGCTTGACTATTTCTAACAAAATTGTTATGTATTTCTTGTATTGTATGAATTTTCCAAGGAATATTTGAACGAAGATTTTCATTGGTGAGTTCAGGTTAAATGTTGCTAATTTTATTTTATATTGATAGAAATTTTAGTGCAAGATTATTAATATCGGTAACGTTTGATTCGATTTCAATGAAATTGACGATTTATTTAAAATGAGAAAATTTACGAGCAACTGTGTCTTTACAAAGTTATAAGAATCTATCGCACATATATCGATTTTAATGGACAAAACTATTTATAAAAAATATACAAAGAAACAATTCTCTCAGAAAATTGATGTTCAGTCATATCACATTTTTCTGAATTACATTTGTAGTTACACACAAAAAACTTGTATCACTTAAGCGTTAACACGGAATTATTTAAAAAAATTCCATATCTTGTAAATAATTACATTTAATGCAATTATAAAAAATTTTATAGACTGAGAAAATTGAAATCGGTGTAAAATTTGGCTGCGAATTAAAGTATTATTATGCTATCTACCCTTTAAAGTAGTGATTTATTTACCGTGTATATATTGATTCAAAGCACGAAAAATACCCTTCGGCTGATGATTATGCCAGCTATATCGGAAGGGGTGGCTAAACGCGTAATGATCGTCTACCTATTTTCTCTTGCTGTCTGCCAAAAGATGACATACACGAGTTGAGAGTGGTGCTTCGGTTTTTGAAGCTACCTTGAATTGTCCCAGGTGGGAATGGCTCAGGAGATAAAGTTGCTCTATGATTGTGTAAGGATAGTGACTCCTTCAAAACTTTATTAAAGCCTATGCTACCGCTCCAGCTCGATGCTTTCTCCTTCGAGCAAACAAACTTCTCTTGAATATTTTGCAGTAGGAAGACTGAGTAAGATTAATACGAGCAATGATCGCCCTATCCCTACTCAGCTGGAGTATATATCTAGAGCTCCATATTCTTTCGAGAGGGCCTGCCTGAAGGATACAGAGAGAGATTAGGAAGGTGTAGCATGTTTGCGATCACTATGAGTTTTGTCGGTGTATTATTACATAGTCGACTTGTATAGGTGGTAGAAAGTATTGCGGTAGCTTACGAAGTGAAGTGTGAATTAAATCGGTTCAGCCGCATAGTTTCCATCAATAGGGAAGAGTTGGATATCTACCTGGAAGAAGGCTACTCTGATTGGATCAAAATGGTACCTCCTCATTGTATTGATTTCGAAAGCGAAAGCTACGTCATGCAATTAGCATATAGTGAATTCTTTCTGCCTTCAATAACACTGATTTTTATTAATAATAATAGATTTTCTTACTAACACAAAAGGATAAATAAGTAAATATTAACAACAGAAAGTCCAAGACAAATAGTTCCGAAGCAGATCTTCAAAATCATTGTTTAGTCTTCACCATTATTCTGGCCTCAAATCCATGGGGATCTGAGCCCCCAACCAATCCAACACGCCGCTTTCCGATTGAACCACCCGGGATCTCTCACCCCCCGAAGAATCCAATCGGTGCGAACGATAGTGGGTAAACGAGAGACGAGGAGCTTAAGAAACCTTAGCCTTTGTTCTGGGGGACGTCCTCTTGAGAAGAAGACTAATCCCGAGATAGCCCAGGTACCCCAAAGGCGTACCTGGGTTTTCCCATTCAACGACAGATGCTGAGCCCGTTTCAGAGCCCACCTAGCTCTCTTCAGGATACGTTTGAGTCTATCCAGGTCGGCTTTCGCCGACCAGTTCACCGAAACGGTGAACCCCAGGTATTTTACTCGACTTGTGAAGGAAGGGAGTGGTTCAGAGGCAAATATGGAGGAGAGCGCCGAGAGTGCTAGTCTCTTAAGTTTTTTCTTCGTCGCAGGGGAGCCATGAAAAACTACCACCTGCGATTTTGCGGAGTTTAAAATAAGATTGGATTGGGGTAGCTGGTCTTTTAATCTTGAAAAGAAACGGCTGATGTCAGAGACTACGTCTTTACACCTGCGTTCAGAGAACAGGGCTGTGGTGTCAACAGCGTACACCACTAGACGTTGTTCACGTTTAAATATTTTAAATAGAATAATTGAGGCAGCAAGATACAAGTATTCCAGTATTCCTTCGAGAGGGTTTGTCTGGCGGAAGCAGAGAGATTAGGAAGGTTCAACAATTTAGCTAGGACCTTGAGTTTTGTCGGAGTGGGATTGTATAAGCGACTTTTATGGGTAGTCGATAAAATCGCGGTAGCTTGCGAAGAGAGGTAGGAATTAAATTTGGATAAACTCTCATTACCAATTCGGGGGAAGCGTTGGATAGCTGCCTGGAAGAAAGCCACTCTGATTGGGTCAAAGTGGAATCTTCTACGAAGCAGTGTATCCTCTTCTAACCGCCAACGAATTAGATCATGAGAGGTGGACAGATGTTGTCGCGACTGCTCCGTACAGAAGGGTTTTAGCAACCACTTCTCATGGATCAGTAATAAGTCGAGGAGTGAATTAGTTGATATGCAATGAAAGTTGGGTGAGGGTGGTTTATGAATAAGATAACCGTTCCTGGCTCTGCGGAGTGCTGCATTAATCCAACGACCAGTTCTGTCGTTAAAGTCACCTAGTACCATGTCGTAGCCGCCATCAATTATACCATCCAGGAGAGCACGGTTCTTGTGGACCTCCCCTGGACGGATGTAGACATTGGCTATACTGAGGCGTTTACCGTTCTTAACGAGTGAAACTACCAAACAGGACAGGGCTGAACAAGAGTAATTTAGCAGGAGGGAAGATCTTAGGGAGCACTTAACTAAGGTCAAGAGTCCTTGAGATGAAGAGGAGTGAGGTGGGGTTATGTACGGAGTATAGTGTGAACAAATTTGCTTTGGGATAAATCGAGTAATGTCCTGGGGGAGACGAATAGACCGCGTCTCCTGAAGGACTATAACATCTGCGTCTCTTCCAGATAAAAGTCTAAGGGCAGAAGCACCTCCCGAATTCCACTGAAGAATATTCAGTGAAAAAGGCTCGGGTTTACTCACCATTGTGGTCGATCAGTTGGACGGGAGCAGCCAACCTAGACAGAACTAGGTGCAAGAGGGTCACCCCCTTGCCACTAGCCCCATCCGAGGCCGGGGCCCCCTGGGCAATATCTTCATTTCCCCTCGTTGTATTCTTTTCCTTCAGCAGTCGCCCGACCTTCAGTGGTGGGACTTTCGGAGCGGAGGCGCCGCGTTTTTTGCTGGACTGCAATACTGAGGCCACCGGTTCTGGGGCCGCACCCAAGAGAGATGAAACTAACTGTTTGATCATAAGCTCCATGGAGGCAATAGTTTCGGTTTTATTCTTGTTCATAATCCTCATCAGATCAGCATCAGACATTCTACCATCCACGATGACAGTACCTTTTGCTGCATCCACGAAGGAGGATTTCGGTTGATAGGGAGTGACAAAACTCTTTTTGTAATCTTTAAACACCTGGCACCTTCTTGACCAGGCGGGGTGTGCTCCCTTGCAATTCGAGCAGACTGGGGGAGCAGCACATTTTTCCCCCAATAGCAAATGATGACAGGACTCATTACCACAAACCCCACAGTGAGGTGTGGCAGAACAGGTAGATTTCCAGTGGCCCCACTTGTGACAACCCCCGCAATGAGGGTAAGTGAGGTTGTCCTGTTCAACCAGCTGGAAGGAAAGGTTGTACCCTAGGAACGGGTTACTTCTACTATTTGCCAGAACCTGTGCTTTGTTCAATTCAGCGGAGCAGAAAGCGATTGGAAGGTCCGCACCATCCCTTCCCTTTAGTTGTCTTAAATTCGTTAAATCATATCTTTCCTGAATCAAGTTAAGATCTTCCTTCTCCATCTGAGGAGGGAAGTTAGAAATTTTAATAGTTGCCAAGATTGGCTTCAAAGTAATTGTCCCAATATCCTTCATATGAGCCCCAAAGTACTCGTTAAATTCTTTTAAAATGTCGTGGCTCGTGAAAGATACTCTTAGAGAGTTATCAAGTACTTTAACCGAGTTAAATATAATGCGATTGTTACGTTTCATTGCAAATTCCCGAAGAAATGTCTTGAAAATTCAATGCTTTTCTATCGGTTTGATTGCCGTGATTATCGCGAGATTTACTAATTTAGGTACTGGAGGGAGTAACCCCTCTTCATTTTGAGAATCACAAACGTTACTTACTTTGTTTTGCTTGTTAAAGGATGAAACTGTACCTGAAAATGTTGAATTCCCTTCGAAATTGGAGGAATTTTGCATCGTTTTAGTGGAATTGTTTGAAAGCTCCGACACGTTTTGCTCCGTACACATTTTTTTTATTTTTTTTCACTGATTTTATTGCATTGCAATTTGTTATAACCGGACACGTTTTGCAGCGTTTGTCATTGCAGCTACTACATGCATTTTCTTCTATATTCGTCGCTCTGTTTGCAGTCAGAAATTTCCCTATTGATTTTTCCATTTTAAATCTGACACCGACCTTTACATTAAATACTGATATTTCTTTAATTGTCTTATTAATATTTTGTCGAATACGATCAAGCATTGGATGGTAGGGTATATACAAGATTGACCTCTTCGAAAAATCGATATGTCCAGCTAGCTAATCGACATTTTGTCCTGAACAAAATTCAATTTTATACTTTCCAAGACTGATGTTTGAGACTTAAATATCTCGAGAGATTCTACTGTGTCAGACCAGAAGAAGAATATATCGTCGATGTAGCGGCAAAACATTATTGGCTGTATTACTGAGCATTTAAGCCACCCTTCATCCATATCAGCCATAAATAATGTCGCATACATTGGGGCCATCGGTGTTCCCATCGCCGTGCCTGAAATCTAATGGAAATACTCTCCTTCTAACTGTGTCGAAGAATGAACACAGCAGATGCTATTATGAAATTTCTCTTGCGGACCGGAATGTCTGCTTTTTCCTTTTTTTTACGCGCCCTTAGTCCCATATTCATCGGAATATTTGTGTATAGCGATTCTACATCTGCTGTTACCAAAATGTACTCGCTATTAAGTAAGCTTTTTAATAGCTTCAAATCGATTGATAAAATCACTTGTGCAACTGATAAAAGACGGTACATATGGCATAACTGCCAATAATTCTCGATGGATAAATTTTGACAACATTTCAGTTGGTGTCCCTGTAATAAAAGAGAGCTTTCCAAGATAAGCTTTATCAAAATCAATCTAAAACAACACAATACAGATTAGTTAATAGAAAATCATATATCATTCTTCTCGCCTTTTCCTATTGAATGTAGCTCAACTTCGTAGTCGCGTAAATACGAAGGTAGTCGTCTCTGTCGCGTCGGTTTGCAAGTTGTATGATTGTCGTCTAAGCGATTTATATTCTCGGTACACTCGTCATTTTGAGAACATGTGTCGATCGAATTTTGCGAATGTGCATTGCTGGTATCCCGATAAAAATCGTTGATAGACGCTTCAGGGTTATTTTCGTTTGTTTCGATGGATCCTTCTCCTTGTGCTAATTTACTATTTGAAACAGTCACGATCTTTCCATCTTCTCTAGAGACACGACTATAATAAGGATTGGATGCTATCACAATAGCTTCATCAACTTTATTGTCATATTTGCCAGCTCTATCATTCTTCATCCAAACAGATGAATTTGGAATAAGCCAATGTGGCAAATCATTGATATTTATCATTCGACGCTGAAAACCAAACATTCGTTCATGTGGTGTAAAATTGGTACTGGTCGAGAGTAAACTACGAACTGCATTGAGCGCTTGAGGTAACATATCCTGCCAATTTTCTATAGGCAAATTGCACGATTCCAACGAAGCTGTTATAGACGACCAAATGATCCCATTGTATCGTTCGACAAGTCCGTTTCCCTGTGGATGATAAGCACTCGAATGACTCTGTGCAGTACCATGTGAAAACAAAAATTCTCGTAGTTCGTTTGACATAAAGGATTTTCCACGATCGCTGTGTATGTAAGCTGGTGGACCGAACATGCAAAATAGCGACTTCAGACACTTGATTACAGTGGTAGACGACATATCTCTGCAGGGAAATACGAATGGGAACCTTGAATATTTATCGATGATACACAAGGCATAAATGTTTTCATTGTTTGAAGGCATAGGACCTTTGAAATCGATATTCAGCCTTTCAAATGGTCTAGTGGCCTTGACTAGCTGTCCCATTGCTGCTGGTTGATAAAAGCGAGGTTTAAGACGACGGCATATTTTACATCTTCCAACCATCTCGCGAATATCGTCTATTCCATATGGTAAATTCATCGTTTTAACGTAATGGTGCAAACGGATTATACCGGCATGGCAGAGTTTATCATGTAATTGATACAAATGGGAGACATTAGCATTGCACAAAATTGCATTATCTCGTGACAGGGCGTCCGCACATTCATTCTGCGATCCGGGTCTGTAAATAATGTCGAAGCGATAAGGTGACAATTCAATCTTCCAACGTGCAAATTTATCAGCTTTGATTTTGCTGCATTTATGATTTCCAAACATCATGCTAACAGATCTTTGATCTGTTATTAACTTAAAAGGACGATTTGTGAGATGGTGTCTCCAATATCGAACGCTTTCGACAACTGCCATTGCCTCTAGTTCTATAGCTGATTGTTTTCGTTGTGAGTTTGAAAGCGATCGGGAGAAAAACGCAACAGGTCGAGAATCTTGACTTAGTATAGCACCAATAGCACAATTCGATGCATCGGTCTCAACGACAAATTCTTTATAAGGGTCAATAGCTGCAAGTGATGCAGATGCAATATCGTTTTTAAGATTTTTTATCGCACATGTCACTTCATCATTGAGTGGAAACAAAATAACATTTAATAGAGGCTTAATTTTGAGTGAAAAGTTCTCGATCCACTTTGCATAATGAGCGAACATTCCACACATCCTTTTTAACGACTTCTGATCGTGTGGATTTTGCATCTCCATTAGTGGTTTAACTCTGCTCGGGTCAGGACGGATAGTGCCTTGCGAAATTAAGTAGCCCAAAAAACAAATCGTTTCTAATTGGTATTCAGACTTTTGCTTTGAAATTGTCAGATTTAGCGAATTGGCAATTTTCATGAAACAATTTAGACGTTCGTTATGTTCTTCGACAGTATTACCGCAAATTATAATGTCATCTAGATAAGCATATGTTCCCGTCAAATTCTTTTCTTCGATAACTGAATCCATCAGTCGTTGAAAACAGGGAACAGCATTAGTAATACCGAAGGGCAATCGACAAAATTGCCACAGACGTCCATTGGCTTCAAAGGCTGTGTACGGTCTATCTTGCTTTCGAATAGATACTTGATGATAGGCAGACGATAAATCAAGTCTTGAAAAAACTTTAAAAGTCGATACCCTGTCTATAATCGCTTGAATATTCGGTAAGGGGTATGCGTCTAATTGAGTATAGTAATTGATTGTACGGGAATAATCTATAACCATTCGTGGCTTGTGAAGCTGAGAACGAACGACAAGTACTTGAGATCTCCACGGTGATCTGCTTTGCTCAATTATTCCATCGTTTTGCAAATTTTGAATCTCCTTTCGTATAAAACCGAGATCATCATAATTATAACGTCTAGATTTTGATGCAATGGGTTTTACATTTGAAGGCAGATTAGGAAATAGGTCAGGAGCTTCTAGTTTGGCAGACTGAATGTGATTGATTTGCACCGATGATGACTGTCCATTAAAATTTAAAGTAAGAGATTTCAATTTTGACAAAAAATCGAGACCAATAATTACCGGAAAACATAATCTATCCATCGCGAAAAACTTTACAGTTTTATATGAGATTCCATTAAAACCATATCTACGATACAATATTCGGTGATTTGCTTAGTTGTTGATTTCGTAGCCATTACTACGTGTTCATTGCACTTCAATTTTGAAAGATTTAATAAGTGTACAGTCGAAGAATCGATAAAATTGTGCGTGCTACCAGTATCAATAAGTGCCACAATTTGTTGAGATTGAATTTCTACTGTCTCAGTGCATTTCATCAGTTGATTTGACAAACGTGGAGAGATGCGAGACGAAAGGCATTCCAGGGTCGCAGTGATATGCGAAGTTTTCGATGACTTACACACTGATGCAAAATGTCCTTTTTTCCACATTGATAGCAAGTAGCATTTTTAGCAGGACAAGCAGTGCGATAATGACGAGCTCGACCACAAAAGTAACAATTAAGTTGATTCGTGTGTAATACCGATTCTTTAGTGTTTGAAGGACGAATTTCAATTTTGTTAATCGATGCCGACGATGAATGATTTAGCGATATGTCGCTTTGATTTTCAGTTGTGCGAAATTGATCGGATTGAACTTGTGCGGATTCTAACGCGTATGCAAGTGTCAACATTTCTTCGAGCGAGTTGGCTTTATTTTCCAACAGTCGCTGGCGAATGTACGACGATCGGATGCCCTGTACGAAAGAATCAAGAATATGCTGTTTTCTATTCTCTAATGCAACCACATCTTTGAAATCGCATTCATCCGCAAGCGCCTCCAATTGACGAACATACTGCGACAACGTCTGATTGTCGGTTTGTGTTGAACTGTGAAGTTTATACCGAGCAAAAACTGAGTTGATTGGATGGAGCAGTATACCATCGAGTATAAAGACAGCCTCCACAAAAGTTGTACATTTTGAAATCGGCAAGTATAATCGCGTCGATAACAGATTTACCAACAAAGAAAGTTGTTGCGCATCAGATGGTCTATCCAAACAAGAAATAAACGATTGAAATTTAGACTTCCAATGAGACCATTCTTGAGAGGAAGAACTGCTATCAGGATCGCTTGCAAATATTTGAGGCTTCAAGAACTTCTCCATTGATTTTGATAAATTGTAATAAAAGAGAGCTTTCCAAGATAAGCTTTATCAAAATCAATCTAAAACAACACAATACAGATTAGTTAATAGAAAATCATATATCATTCCCAATGCAGTTTACAATGGATCTTCCGATAAAAGGCCTTTGCGCTTTGTGTACTTTTGGAAGAAGGTAAAATTTACCTGGACTATTATCCAACGGTTTCATTTTATCAGTATCAGGTAATGATAGCATATGTTGTGACACTGCACTATCCAAGTGATCGCGTAATAAACTTGCTACGTTTATACTATCTTTGATGACTTGCTGGTAGACTGCGCTGTTAGAAAGTTGACGTCTTGCTTCCTCTTCATAATCGCTCTTAGCCCAAATAATCGCCTGTGGACCCTTGTTTGCCTTTTTAATTATAATATCAGTTCGTTTTCTTAATTCTTTTATCGCTATAGTTTCTGACTTTGATAGGTTTGGCCTGTAATTGTGACTTTCGCATGTTTGGTTGTACGTTTGCCACATAACCCTTTTGAACTGCATGATTTTTATATCCATATCATGTTCCACTGCTAAATTCTTCAAAAAAGAGGATGCTATATTGTATAATACACTTTGTACAGCATATCGGTCCATTGTCGACGGATTCATCATAATCGACAAACCATAATTATGAAATTTTTCCTGAATTGGAGAGATTATAATGCCATCAGAGCGGTCGACTTGTTGTTTTGTTATAGCTGTATTTTCATATTGAGGTGTTGAAGATTGGTCTCTTGAATCATTGTCATCCAGCAATATATAATATATATAAATATAGCCTATATATAAAGTACATAACCTACCTATATATATATGTATATATTGGTATGTTATGTGCTATATAGGTTATACCGATGCGTCTACCGTTCTTCCAGAGTGTTATCGCTAAACAATACATGTCTGGACAAGAATAGTTTAATAAGAGGGATGATCTTAAGTGGCATGTAACTAGGGTTAAAAACCGTGAGAAGAAGATGAATTAGGTGGGGTTATGGACGGGGTAAAGTGGTAGGTTATGTGATTTTGAAGAAACCGAGTAATGCCCTGGGGGATGCCGGATAGATCTAGTTTCCTAAAGGGCTATAATATTTGCATATCAACAAGATAAAAGACTAAGGGCAGAAGCAACTCCCTAATTCCACTGAACGAAACTCAGTGAAAACGGTTCGGAATTACTTTTTACGTAGGGTGTCAGTAGAAGGGACATCGAACCCCCTTGTTAGGCCTAGAGGGAGAGGGTTGCCTTTCTGCCCTTCGGCACTAACAGCGGGACCACTGGCAGCTCCTTGGCTGGTTGGAAGATATCATAATGTTCTTTGTTCTTAATCTTCAACTCGCCTTCCGTGGACATACGAAGTGGTGAGATGTTATTCTGTGAAGAAACCCTTTTTGTCGAGGCCGGTACTGTAGATGTATGAACTACAGGGGGTGTTAGCACCGCTTCTGTCAGTCTACACAGCAAGGTTTCAATCGACTTCATATTATAAGAAATTCTTTTGTCAATAATCATAAGGATATCGTCCATCGATAGATCATAACTGTTTGCGGCATCATATAACCCTCCTCTAACCTGTTGGTGTACGCCGACGTTTTCAATTGCCTTACCTCGTAAACCTTGAAGCCCGAGCATCTGCGGGATCACGCTGGGTGTGGTAGCCCGCAGTTGAAGCCGCAGGGAGCAGCAATACATTTGACCGTATGCTCAGATTCGGTGGAAGAGCAGATCCTGCAAATTTTACTGTTCTTTGCAGCTAGAATTTTAGTACCCCCACCAGTGATGACACTGGTTACAGTGAGGGTATGTCTAGTTGTCAGATAAAATTTAATTGAATTTTATGTTGCACCCATGAAGGAGTTCCAGGAGGACTTAGATGTAACCATCGCATTATGTATAGATGTTTGTGCGAAACCAATAGGTAGGGGGATACTCCCTTACCTTTAATAAATTTGACGTTTGACAATTTGTACTGATTTTTCAGATCGAAGTCAGCTGCATTCAGGGAGTTTAATATATTCGTTATCTTAACTGTAGTATAGATGGGCTTGTACACGATCGAGGTAATAGTCTCCAAGTTCTTTGCAGCAAACTTTAGGTACTCATGTGCTATGTCAGCGTTAATGAAGCTGATCCGGTATGCGGTATCTACACTTCGTCTGAGTTTATAAGTATTCTGATTGAGGGGAAACTTTTGATGAAACACCTCAAAATTTTTTTAAACATATGATTGTTCGAGATTGATAACTTAGGAGTCACGATCACCAAGTTTGATGTCTTTGGTATCGGTGTTAGCTCATCTGATATTGAATTTTTATTAACAAATTCTTTATCATTAACCTTTAACATTGCATTTTCGTCCATTTACAATAAACTCTTTAAACTTCCGTCACTTGCACACATGTTTTCGCCGACACTCGAAAAATACACAATCGACAAATTGACAAAGATTCATGTGGAAAAAAAACAATAGAATTAAAGTTCGCTTATCTCTCAGCTTCATGATGTGAAGATGTAAAAGTTATTCAGATCAAAGGCTGAGTTATTTATTATATTTTCAAAGCTTTCGTCTCGTTACAGCTTCGTCAGTGGCTCATTGTAATTAACTTGAACACTTATAACTTTTTTATAAGTGTTCAAGTTAATTATATTGAGCCACTGACGAAGCCGTAACGCGACGAAAGTTTTGGTAATATATAATAACAAATTCAGTCTTTGATCTGATTGACTTTTGCATCTGAAAAATAATAGTTTACAATTTACAGCTCAATTCAAAATACTGCACAACACACTAATAAATAAATAAAGGTTTTTCTAATAAATAACAACTGATAAGAAATAATTAAAAGCGAAACATGCAGAAAAGAAAAACAATAGAAAACAGTCAGTTATTAAAAATTCGTTCTCTTCTTTAAGTTTGTTACGGCCTAAGGTCTAGCGGGATCTTAGCTCAACAGCCAATCTAACACGCCGCTCTCCGACTGAGCCACCCGGGGTCTTTCACATCCCCCCGAAGAGTCCAAGCGAAGCGGAATATGCTCGGTAATCGCGAAATGAGGAGCTTGAGAAACCTTAGTATTTGCTCTGGGGACGTCCTCTCGAAACGAAGACCAATCCCGAGATAGCTCAAGTACCCCCAAAGGCGCACTTGGGTTTTCCTATTCAATAACAAATGCTGAGCCCGTTTTAGGGCCCACCTAGCTTTCTTCAGGATACGTGTAAGTCTATCCAGGTCAGCTTTCGCCTATCAGTTTACCGTAAAAGTGAACCCCAGGTATTTTACTCGACCTGTGAAGGTGGGAAGTGGTTGATTAGTCAATATGGAAGATAAAGCTGAGAGTGCTAGTCTCTTTATTTTTTTTCTTTGTTGCAGGGGTGCCATGAATGACAAAAACCTGTGATTTAGAGGAGTTGCGGATAAGATTGAATATAAGTAGCTGGTCGTATAGTCTTAAAAATAAACGGCTGGTGTCCGAGACTACATCATTGCACCTGCGTCCAGAAAACAGGGCTGTGGTATCATCAGCGTATACCACGAGATGTTGATCACATTTAAAATTCTTGAATCGTACAATGGAGGCAGCAAGATATAAGATAGGAGAAAGTAAGGATCCTTGAGGTACACTTGTAATATGGCAAAATTGACGTGCATAAGGGTCGTCTTCATAGAAGAACCGCTTGGTGTACAACCAAATCTCCACCCTGTTAACAATTCTCGCAGGCAACCCGAGAGACCTGAAAGAGGGGATAACGAAGGGTATGGAGATACGGTCAAATGCAGCAGAAAAGTCGAGAAAAACAGCCATAGCGAGTTGATGACTGTTATCCCGTGCACAACACACTACAAAATATTAAAGCGCCAAGTTGCCGCATTCGCACAAATACAACCAAAGAAATACAATGATAGATAAAATTTAATGCGGATGACATTTTTAACGGCCAAGCATCTATAAAATCCATTAATTAAATTTGATAACTTGTCTACGTATTTTATGTTGCAAATTAAAAATAATGCAAAATAAAAGTTAAATAGTTAAATAATAAAAAATTAATTAATAATAAATAATTGTTTTAAGATTTTATATAATTTATATAAAGATGAATGATAACAAACTATGTATCAGAATAAGGATTAGAGGTCATAAGGAGGAACTGCTATATTCCTCCTGATGGAGGAACATACCACCCAAAATTTATTCTACAAGTTAACAAATTCAATCAAATCCAATTAATAGCAATTCACACACAATTAAAAAATAAATTCACACTCTACACTGAACATGAAATATAACACAAAATTCGAATCTGTTTTGACAATTATAAACTTTTTATAGTTAATTAAATGCTATCACAACAATATGCTGAATTCAAGCTGACGTTCACGATAGGTGACATTCATGAAAGGCATTACATGGCTTGTCAGTCATTAGTTGAGCGATCCAATTATGATTGGTATTTTTTCTTTGGCGGTACCTGCTATATTGGCATACAATATGGTGTAAACCATATTATGGTTTGCGTTTGTTATGAAATGGTTTGCTGCATCATCCTGACCTATTCTTTTAGCTTTAACGTCAACCTCCTATTATTCATGCGAATATTGAGTTGTAATCATGTATCACCTACGTATTGTACTAATCAGTCTTCACAGCTTGCTAAATACACACCTTACCAAGATTTACTTTTGTGCTTACCTCGGACGGGGTACTTCAGTTGTGTGATAGCTGCCAAATTTGGAGCTTTTCACCATCTTAACGCAACATAAATATCTTTGATCATAACAATCAAACTTAAACCATTTTCCTTTTATAAGGTCAAGCCTGTTAGGCCTGTATATTAGAAACTTTCTTTTATTAGTCTTGTTACGGAACGTTACTTGAAAATCTATTGTTGATCCCCATACACTTATGTCGACTTTCTTCATAGATTCCCCTGTCTTTAGAGAGTAAATGAAGCGATAGGTAGAATTTACATGTTCTAAATCTCTCTTGATCATCTTAATTATCAACTAGCGGCGTTTTCTTTAATAAGTCATGTCGTTGCATTCTACTTACTTCGTAAGATTGCCTGTTAATTTGGTTTCTGAAATATGCACGATGTTCTTCAGTTAGAGAAGATTTTCTTATATCTAATTGCTTCATTTCTCATTAGCAGTCTTTTAGATTTTGGATTATGCGCGTTGCTTGCATGGATAAAGTATCCGGATCCATTGAATTTCTCATGTACTATAGATCGCCACATGCTATTTGTATTTACATATAATTAAACGCCTAAAAAGGCGATAGTATTATCTTTTATTAAATTTCCAGCAAAATTCAAAACAGAAAATTTGTTAAAATTTGTAGTTAATTAAATTAAGAACCGATTCAATTCCAACTCACTATGATCCCATTTCAAGAATGTGACATTTAGGCCGTGCCCTCATCCATGACAGAGATTGCAGTTGGGGAAAATCATATCATCATTGTTAAGAATTAGGAACTTTAAATTAAAACCCAGAAACGGGTTGCAGGACGTTTTGGTCAACGTCTCGGCAATGTCGGTGGGAGCCGAGGCAAAACCTATCGGAATAGGTAGTCCATTCTTCCCTTTAATGGGGCAAAAATTAGAGACTTTGAAAAATACTTTAAGGTCGTCAATATCTTTTTGCTCCAAGTGAGAAGGGAAATTCATTATTTTCAAGGAAGCCATTATAGGCTTTGAAATCAGGCTACCAAATTTCGAAATATTGTTATTAAAGAAATCTTTATATGCATTAGCCAAATCAGAGGTAGTAAAGGAAATTTTAACCTCGGTATCGTAGTACTTTACCGTGTTAAATAAAATTATATTTTTATACTGTTCTGCGAAGCTTCGCCGGAAAATGTTGTACAAATTATGTCTTTCTATAGGTTCGGCGAATTTAATAATTATTAGATTTCTAAGCTTGAGTATGGGGGAAGAACCCCATTTCCGTCGTGATCATGAGACAACAAATCTTTTACCTTGGGTGTTGTTCCAGTCGAAATTACCTTGGAAATACTTTAATTCTCTTCAATATTTGCTTGAATTTGGAAGTTGTTTGGAGCACCGATACTCACTTTTTCGTTTTTGTAACGTTTGAAGCAGCGATATTCACTTTTTCGTTTTTGTAACGAACGACAAACACGTAAAGTAATAATAAAGATTTTATTAAATCAAAAACATAAATGAGAGAAAAAAGAAAAGAGTAATAACAGTCAGTTAAGAGTGACAGTTAAAGACAGAAACCACAGTTCATTTCTTTCTTGCTGTCTTCCCTTTCTTCATGGTCTCAAATCCACGGGGATCAGAGCCCCCAACCGATCCAACACGCCGCCTTCCGACTGAACCACCCGGGGTCTTTCACCCCCGAAGAATCCAATCGGCGCGGACTATGCTGGGTAAACGAGAGACGAGGAGCTTAAGAAACCTTAGCCTTTGCTCTGTGAGACGTCCTCTTGAAAAGAACACTAATCCCGAGATAGCCCAAGTGCCCCCAGAGGCGCACCTGGGCTTTCCCTATCAACGACAGATGCTAGGCCTCTTTCAGAACCCACCTAGCTTTCTTCATGATACGTTTGAGTCTATCCAGGTCAGCTTTCGCCGACCAGTTCACCGTAACGGTGAACCCCATGTATTTTACCCGACTTGTAAAGGTAGGGATGGGTTCAGAGGCAAATATGGAGAAGAGTGAAGATAGTGCTAGTCTCTTACGTTTTTTCTTTGTTGCAGGGGAGCCATTAAAGACTACCACCTGCAATTTTGCGGAGTTTAAAATAAGATTGGATTAGGGTAGCTGGTCTTTTAATCTTGGAAAGAAACGGCTGATGTCAGAGACTACGTCTTTACACCTGCGTCCAGTAAACAGGGCTGTGGTGTCATCAGCGTACACCACAAGACGTTGTTCACGTAAAAATATTTTAAATAGATTAATGGAGGCAGCAAGATACAAGATTGAAGAAAGTAGTGAACTTTGAGGCACACCCGTAATAGGTAGAACTGACGCGCATTAGGGTCGTCTTCATAATAAAATCGCTTGGTGTACAGCAGTATCTCCACCCTGTTAAATATTCTCGCAGGCAACCCGAGGGACCTGAGAGAAGAGATCACAAAGGGAATGGAGATACGGTCAAATGCAGCAGAAACGTCGAGGAAAACAGCCACTACAAGACGATGGCTATTATCCCGACAAAACTCCTCCATCTCACCTATTGATGAATGGACCGAGCGACCTTTAACGAACTCATAAAAACCAGGAGAGATCAAATTACGCCTAATCAAATGGTCGCGGATTTTACGCGCAAGCGCTTTTTCGTAAATCGACACGAGGGCATTTTGAATCGAAATGGGTCGCAGATCTTTAGGGCATGAGCAGGATTTTTTCTTAGGAATAAAAACTCTCTTACTAATATTGATGCCTGCTTCATCGGATTGGGAGACTAGAAGCATTGTGACGGCCACTTTTCTTCTCTGATCGGCTGTCAAAAGCTGATAAACTCGAGAGGAAAGCAGAGCGACAGATTCGGAGGTGCCTGGAAGTGGACCATAGGAGTTAAGGATATCTGTTACAGATGTCCCTACTCCTGGAGTCACCCCAAGGCGGGATTGGTTGAGGTGATTGAGTGGCTCCATAGTTATGAAAGGCTAGTAACTCCTCCAAAACCTTTTCAAGGCCTATCTTACCAATCCGACCCAATGCTCTATCCTTCCAACACACAAACTTCTCCTTCCTAAATATATTCCAGAAGGAAGACTGAGACGGGTTAAAACGAGCAATATTCGTCTTATCCCTACTCAGTTGGAACCTATATCTAGTGCTGTAGTATTCATTCGAGAGGGTTTTGTCTGGCGGAAGCAGAGATATTAGGAAGTTTCAGCAATTTAGCTAGGACCTTGAGTTTGTCAGAGTGGAATTGTATAAGCGACCTTTATAGGTAGTCGATAAAATCACGGTAGCTTGCGAAGAGAGGTAGGTATTGAATTCGGTTAAACTCTCATTTTCTATTCTGGGGAAGAGGCGGATAGCCGCCTGAAAGAAGGCAACTCTAATCGGATCAAAGTGAAACCTCCTTCTTAGCAACGTATCTTCCTCTATCTTCCAACGAATGATGTCATGAGAGGTGGTCAACTATTGACGCGACTGCTCCGTGCAGAGGGGTTTAAGCAACCACCTCGAGTGAAGCAGTAAAATGTCGAGGATTGAATTTGTTGATGTGCAATGAAAGGTGGGTGCATGTGGTTTGTGAATAAGATAACCGTTCCTAGCTCTGCGAAGTGATGCGTTGATCCAACGACCAGTTATGTCGTTAAAGGCCCTAGTATCATGTCATAGCCGCTGTCGATAATACCATCCAAGAGGTTACGATTATTGTGGATCTCCCCTGGACGAATGTAAACATTGGTTAGACTAAGGCGTTTACCGTTCTTACTGAGTGAAACTACCAGACAAGACAGGGTTGGACATGAGTAGTTTAGCAAGAGGGAGTACCTTAATTAGCACTAGACTAAGGTCAAGAGTCCTTGATATGAAAAGGATTGAGGTGGGGTTATGTACGGAGTATAGTGGGAACAAATATGCTTTGGGATAAATCGAGTAATTTCCTGAGTGAGACGGATAACTCGCGTCTTCTGAAGGACTATAACATCTGCGTCTCTACCAGATAAAAGTCTAAGGTAAGAAGAACCTCCCAAATTCCACTGAATTATATTCAGTGGAAAAGGCTCGGGTTTACTCACCATTGTGTCAGATAAGTTGGATGGGGGAAGCCAACCTAGGTAGAGCTAGGTGCGGGAAGGGTTGCCCCTTCCCGCCACTAGCCCCATTCAGGGTCAGAGCCCCCTGGGCAATATCATAGTTCCCAACGAGGAGGCCCCTTTTATCTTGTAGCAATTTCCCCATCTTAAGGGGAGGAGCCGTTCGTGCTGAGGCACCACGTTTTTTTGATTTAGGCCTTACTATAGCTGGCTCCAACGGCACTGAAGCTGAGATAAGGAAAGCCGCCAGAAGGAGGGGGGCATCATTCTCTCAATATGTGCCAAAATAACTTTCTTATTATTGTCAATTAGAGATAATATGTCCGAGTTTGACATTCTGTCTGCCGGCGCAGAAACGGATGCGTAGTCTTTTGAAGTAGGGGTCGACTTGGCAGAGAATCTTCTTTGATAGTCTTTGAAGATTCGGCAGCGTCGCGACCACGCGGGGTGGTCTCCCCCGCAATTGATACAGGCAGGAGGGGTCACACACCTCTCCCCCTTAGACATATTATCGCATGAAGTAAGTCCACAAACTCCACATATTTTTTCACGCGAACAAGACGAGGCCCAGTGCCCCCAACTATGGCATAGGTTGCAATGTGGATAAGTAAACGAGTCTTGATCAACCAGGGTAAACCTTAAGTTATACCCCCCCAGGAAAAGGTTACTCGCGGCCTTGGATAACAACAGAGCATTATCTAAATCTGCCGTGCAAAAGGCAATCGGGAGTACATCTCCTGTTTTCGACTTAAGGCCTCTTATTGAGTCCAATTTATAGGTCTTACGAAGGAGGTCAAAATCTTCCTCTTCGAGGTGAGGAGGTAGTTCGTAATTTTTAGGGTCGCCTGAATAGGCTTTAACAATACCGTTCCTATGTGGGATATGCTCTTCTTAAAAAACTGTTCGTAGGCGTCCAACAGAGCAGGGGAAGCAAATGAAACTTTGACAGTGTTTACATACGTTCTCACAGAATTAAAGACCATTCTTCCGGGGTAGTCTTTAACGAAGGTACGGAGAAAGACAGTAAATAATCTGTGCCTTTCTATAGGTTTTGTAGTTGTGATAATCGCCAAATTATTAAGTTTTGGAATAGGGGGAAGTTTTCCCGAGTCAGATGCTGAGTTAGAAACAAATTTACTAACCTTAGGATCGTTGATTGTCATTATAGTGGAAAGTATACCTTTTTCGAGAGATTTCGTTCCAAAATCGAAGATTTCTGAAGCATTTTTGCAGGAGCTTTGATGCTCCGACGCACACAAAACGTTGTTACTTGTACACATTTTTTGATTCCGACGTAAAGTAGTTTTTGATTCTTCCATAACTAAAATAACACAACAGTTTCTCTTTTATGAGGTTCACAAATTGTGTACAGTTTTTGCCGACATCGTTTATTGTCAGTTTCTATACAAAAAATTTTTCAATTATATTTTTATGTTCAGCTGTATCTCCAGGGTATCGTCTAGTCCTGTGGCTTCTTCGTAATATATTATCCGTCTTTATAGATTATAATAATATTTAAAGTATTTAATTGATGCATTTCATCCGTTTCTTAGGATTGTGTTATTTGACCAGAGAAATACTTTGGGATCGTTGCCTTTATGATTATTTAGGTTACATACTGATTAATACGCGAACAACAGTACACGATTCAATTTTCTTAATGCTGGATGGTGTGTAAGTGTAACCACGTTTTTATGTATCTAATTTCTTTTGTTGATAAGCCAAAACATCATTTCTTCTGATTTTATTAAGTTGTTCATGTTTAATTTTATTTTGATAAATAAAATTTGCAATTCGTTATATAATGACTTGAATGCTTACTTTGGCAAGTTGATAAATAGTAAAAGCTTAAATACATCAAAGATAAACATTTGGAAAACTTATATATTTGATAAAATTAGAGAGAACATGAAAATATAAATTTGTTCGATTAAATAATGATTCTACAGCTACTCGACAAAGCGAGTTTAATAGATTCCTACGGCAGTTGTTTTCTAAAGGAAAAATTTCTGATAAGTTTCTTAAATCTTATCTTTCAAAATATGCTAAACCAGGATTTTTATACTTATTGCCGAAAACTCACAAAGTTCAACACAGTGCAAGACCAATTGTTGCTTCATATTCTACTTTTTCTTATAAAATTTCAAAGTTTATTGCTACCACTTTACGATTTCATATAACTGATAGTCATTTATCATACATTAAAAATTGACCTCATTTTTCTCGTTTAATCCGTGGACAACGCTCGTGAACATTTATTGTTTACAGCTGACATCAATTCCCTTTACACTAACGTTCCGCTCTCTGATGCTATAAACATTGCAGCTGATATATTAGCTCTTAACCCACCTTGTGATATTCTTCTTAATCATGAAGATAGGCATACTCTCCTTACAATGTGTACCAGTCGTTGTAATTTTATTTTTGTATCTGTAATGTGGGATCAGATAGATGGATTGGCAATGGGCAACCCTATTGCTCCTGTATTGTCCGAGTTATACATGAGGAATTGGGAAAATTATTTTGTCAATAGTATTGATGGAGTTGTCAGGTGGTTTCGTTATGTCGATGATGTTTTTTTGGTTGCTCAGAATTGCGTTACACAGGATTTCCATACCCATACGCTAAATTCTAAGGATTTTCGAATTCAACGGTGTGTTGCTTCTGAATCTAATGTGGGTATACCTTTTCTCGATGTCTTGATTAAGCGGGTTTATTCTTCTATACTTCAAACATGTGTTTATCAAAACTTTGGTACAGGGCCATATATTGTTTCGTGGACTTCAAACGTTCCAACTAATTGGCTGATTTCCGTTGCTACGTCACATAAACTACGTTGCAGGCTTATCTGTTCTAAATATAACTTAATTTGTGAAGGAGAAAAAGCTATCACACAATTTACTAAAAAGTGGTTTTCTGCTTTGGGCTATTAAGAAAGCTAAATTTAAATCTTTACATCATGTAGGAATACTGTTCGTTAGTAACAAGTGGAATTCAGTATTTTCAAAGTTTATTAACAATAACATAAAAAATAGTTGTATTAACAAAGTGAACATTTTTAACAGAAAATTACCTAAACTTTACATTTTTAAGCGCAAACCAGATTTTAACAAAGATGCCATTGTTTATAAAATACCTTGTAAAGAATACGAACAGGTATATGTTGGATATAAGCTAGCAGCTAGCGAAAGATAAAACTTTTTTTTTCTGTTAATCCAACCCCCGAAATCTCAATCATTACAAAAATATATAAATTTTGGACTAGCATTTACAAAGATTTTATTGATCTATCAATTATCGTGCTATGATTGCAGTAAGATAAATGTAAGTCAGAGATTAAAAATTTGATAAGCAAATTTTACTACATAAATACAATCTTAAGTAATGCACCGTATTCTTTATATTCATGAATACATTTAAAAATCGATTAATGTCAATTACTAACAAATACAATTAGAAAAAAATGAATTGAAAAAATTAAAATAATGTAATTACAGAAAAAAATTGTATAGTTTGTGATATTTCAGTATCGTTAAGTTGGAAGGTTTCCGTCTCGAGCGACCTCTAACAGGCACGCTGCATTTCCCCGCTGCACTGCACAGCTTAAACGCTGCAAGATGAAATTGGCAGCTCTTCGATCATCTGTTGCCACCACCAACATATTGCCCAGTTTTGTCAAAAAATTTTAAGTTATCGGCCCGGCAGCACCAATTGTGTCGATCGCTAACGGCATAAATTTATATTGCGATTCGTCAATACATGTATATTTGGCCTTATTTCGATCCTCTGCCAATCTAGCAACCTCCCCGGCCCAAGAGACCGCACTAGGCAAATAACTGGCAGCAAGAATGTTGGGACACGTGAAGTCTCATACTAGCAGACGTCCCCTTTCCCATGGGACTAGTGAAGCACCGTCCGGTATCTTTCCGTCGTTTCTGCAGAGCCCGATTGATTCAAGGCGGGACGGGACACCGGCTGTTGCAAGGGCGCTACGGATAAGTGTGTTTACAGCACTGTGCCGATTGTGCCGAGAAACCACTCTGGGGCAGTCTAGCCCGTGAATACCAGAGGGGTCTGATACGACGCCGCACTCACACTTAAATGAAACCGAGTTGAGAATACCGAGGCGGAGGGCTGATGCAAGACAGATTGAACTGTCGTCTAGTTTTGTGCCCATCGAAGCTATCGGTAGGGCATTAAGGAATGCGCCAGACCATCTGGTAGACGCGGCTAGCAAGCGGGCCCGATCTTTGGGAAAGGCACATTAAGCTGCCAGGTGTCGGAATTCCTTCTTAACAATGGGGCTGTCCAACGTTTTTGCAAGGTTGTATCCGTTGGAACAGTCAGGTCGAATTTAGTGGTCCAACTCTGACGCCGTTCGGTAGTTAAGGTCACTAGTGCCTGAGCGATTTGCCAAATGCTCTGGGATTAATAGCGCAGTTAAGTCCTTCGTGCGCGAAACAGATGAACAAAAGGCCGGTATAGATAACTCTTCCGCACGCAAAACACCCAGTCCACTCATCTTAACAGGTAGCGAGGCTTGACGCCAGGCTATGTCAGAGAGCCTGAGGTTAAGGATTTCCTCCAGAGAACTGCGAACTTCCACGTCGAAGGCTTTCACGAGGCCGCTTGTATAACACGGTGCGCAGCGTAAAAGGAAGTTGATCTTTGGCAGCGTCAAACAATGTCGAAGTATAAAAAAGCCTTCGTGATTCCCAAGTTTTGAGAGCTTTCGGCCTACCTGCTGAAGTTGTGTGATAGCCGATTCCAAGAACATATCGAGGTGAAATCCGGCGCAAAGCGGAGCGCCTAGCAAGTCCGCGGATGACACATCACAGACTTTTACGTTTGGCATTATATCAAGTAGAGGTTGAATATAGGTACCGCTTTTAGAAATCACTTGGCATTTGTCTGGCCGTAAGAACAATCCAATTTTTGCTCCTTGAGTTCGAATGTGTTCGATATCATTGATTAGAGTGAAAACTTCTCCCCCTATGCAGCAGTCATCCAGTTACCAAACAGCTAATGGTGACAAAAGGCTGTGGGTCAGACTTTTGATGGTAAGTGAGAACAGGAGAGGACCGAGAAAATCCCCTTGTTGTACTCCCTCTTTTGAATCAATACCATTGTCCTCGAAGAGAAATATGCTTGGGTAATCGTAGCACATTTCCACGAAGTCCTGGATCGCCGGGAATTCCTTCTTCATAACCTGAAGGACTGCGCCCCAGCTGATTGAGTTAAAAGCATTTTCGAAGTCTAACTTCACCATCGCTGAATTGCCTACCAAACCGTGTTCAGCAAAACATCTCGCTGCATGAATTGCGGCCTCGACACCCCCAGGCACACCGACGCCAAGTTGATTTGGAAGAAGCGTGTCAACCACTCTCTCGGTAGCAAATCTGCAAGCCACCTTAGCGGCTAGCCTGCGGAAGGTACACCCAACAGCTATAGGTCTGACTCCACCGTCCCCTTTTACGAAAGCCAAAAGCTTGGCTCCGCATAATATAGGTCTGATCGAGGTTGCTATTTTACCCGCAAGGATGTTAATTGTTAGCTCACAAATAGATTTCAGTAGTGTCTCATGCGACACCACTCGAACGACTAACCAGGTCACGTAGATGAGAAGGACTTAGGCCATCAGCGCCCCCAGCAGAAGACGGTGTAAGGTAGCTGTTGAGTCCGATTCAGGTCTAGGTCAATTCTTCTGGCAAAGTCAGCAACCACCCCAGTCACACGAGGTAACTGAGGTGCTACTGCTTGCCAGCCTTGTGTCACTGCCATAAAGATAGTAACCACTCGACGGAAGAAGAGCTGGTACCATTCCCTTGCCACATTGTAATCCAGCTCTTCGTCCGTCATTGCTTTCAGCATCCCAAGATAGGCGGCCAGCTCGTGTGTATCTCGTGGTTTAGCTCTCGGGTTGTTCAAAGCAGCTTCAATTCGGGTGATAATCTCCGCGGTATCATCCTTGGTAAAGGCGTTCTTTTGAACCGGGGCCATAGTTATATCAGCGGTTGACTGAGTCCGCACTTTGGATTGCAGATCATGCACATTGCGTTCCAGGCGAGCTATAGCATGCATTATTTGTTCCAGCATGTTCTGTTGTTCTGGAAGCATGGTCTCTGATGATGGTTGTGCTCGAAAGACTGAAATGTTCGAAGTTGATCGTTTCGTTGTTAAATTGATGACGAGTCTAAAATTTCTGCTGTCTTCCTTCCTGCTTTGTTGGCGATGCTTGCACGAGTTAGAAGAGCAAATTTCAAGGTATTTATAGCCTGTGAAATTGACACGTGATATAGTGTGGGAATAAGCTGTGCTCTTGTGCAAGATGGTAGAAGACAGATGATAGAGTTATGATAATTTTTAACTGCATATCATTATATTATACTTCAAATTTGTTTCGACAGTACAATAAATCAGTAGAAAGTCAATGTAAAAAGACGTTTCCTGATACATCTAGGTAATTAGCATCTTGTAATCACTAGATGGTTTCTTAAGCGGAATTTAAACCAATTTAGTTCCGGAAGCATGTTCTACTTGCCAAGAAACAAGAATATATTAACAATGTAAGTATATTCCCCGATTATTGCCTGTGAAGCAAGTAATCTGATTGTGACAAACATTGTACAAATGCTGTATCACTAAAAGTATTTATATATTCGAATAGAGAACATATTTCAGTTATGTCTAATGAACATATTTACTTTTGTTATCTGTAGTAAAGAGAGGATAAATGCAATCATCATTTTCAGCCTATAGGGAGTAAAGAACTTGGTTCAAATAAGACCCCTACCAGCTTCAATGATGATTGCATTTAAGACGGAGCTTTCTCTGAGGGCGTACGCCTATTCAAAGTGCAGGTTGATCTTAACGACCCCAGTCACTTGAGCGCTCGTTTTCTCATATAGAACTCCATGCCTTCCTCTTATACTAGCAGATCTAAAACTTAAAAACAAACCTCGCTTACCCCAGAGGTGGAAAAAAAGAAATACAATTTCTTTTTATTTACAACACAAAACAACAAATCTCCTCATTTGCGCTTTTTCCTGGAGTTCTGTGGCTTATTGTTCTGTGTTCTTACCGCCAAACTGTTATTATTATCCCGAGAGAATAGATGCTGGGTGTAAGGTAGCTGTTGAGGCCGATTCAGGTCTAGGCCAATTCTTCTGGCAAAGTCAGCAACCACCCCAGTCACACGAGGTAACTGAGGTGCTACTGCTTGCCAGCCTTGTGTCACTGCCATAAAGATAGTAACCACTCGACGGAAGAAGAGCTGGTACCATTCCCTTGCCACATTGTAATCTAGGAAAGTGCAGTAGTCTAGCTAGGACCTTGAGTTTTGTCGGAGTGGGACTGAAAATGCGACCTTTATAGGTAGTCGAGAGAAACGCGGTGGCTTGCGAAAAGAGATGGAAATTAAATTCGGTTAAACTCTCATTACCAATTCGAGGGAAGCGTTGGATAGCTGCCCGGAAGAAGGCCACTCTGATAGGGTCAAAGTGGAATCTTATACGAAGCAGCGAATCCTCCTCTATCCGCCAACGAATTAGATCATGAGAGGTGGACAGATGTTGACGCGATTGCTCCGTACAGAGGGGTTAAAACAATCACTTCTCATGTAGCAATAGTAAGTCGAGGAGTGAATTCGTTGATATGCAATGAAAGGCTGGGGACGGTGGTTTATGAATAAGATAACCGTTCCTGGCTCTGCGGAGTGCTGCATTAATCCAACGACCAGTTCTGTCGTTGAAGTCACCTAGTACCATGTCATAGCCGCCGTCAATAATCCCATCCAGGAGGTCACGGTTCTTGTGAATCTCTCCTGGACGAATGTAAACGTTGGCAAGACTGAGGCGTTTACCATTCTTAACGAGTGACACAACTAGACAAGACAGGGCTGGACAAGAGTAGTTTAGCAAGATGGAAGATCTTAAAGAGCACTTAACTAAGGTCAAGAGTCCTTGAGAAGAAAGAGAGTGAGACGGGGTTATGTACGGAGTAAAGTTGGAATATATGTGCTTAGGGATAAATCGAATAATGTCCTGGGGAGACGGATAGACCGCGTCTTCTAAAGGACTATAACATCTGCGTCTCTACCAGTTTAAAGTCTCAGGGCAGAAGCACCTCCCGAATTTCACTGAAGAATATTCAGTGAAAAAGGCTCAGGCTTACTCACCATTGCGTTAAATTAGTTGGAAGGGGGATGCCAACCTAGACAGAGCTAGGTGCAAGAGGGTTCCCCCCCCTTGCCACTAGCCCCGACCTGTGTCGGACCCCCAGGCAGTATCTTCATTTCCCAGAGAGGCATTCAAACTCAGCAACTTCCCGATCTTGATTGGTGGAGTAGATCGAGCTGACCCGCCACGCTTCTTAGAGCGGGGGTATTTAATAATTCGGCAGGAACAGGTGCCACCGTGGGCGTGCCCACAAGAGAGGACACCAAGGGCATCAAAAATGCGTGAAGTTCGTTAATAATAGACTTCTTCTGTTTTGCTAGTAGATGAAGAATGTCATTATTGGACATTCGATCAGGATGAGCAGCGGCAGCAGAATACGATTTCGAAATAGGTCTAGAGAATTTCTGTTTGTAAGCCTTGAACATGGTGCACTTTCTTGACCATGCGGGGTGCACTCCACCACAGTTAACGCAAGAGGTGTAGCTAAGCATTTATCGTTATTAACCAGGTGCGGGCAATCCTCCTTGTCGCACACACGACAAATCAGAGAACGAGCACAGGAGGACAACCAATGCCCCCAGCCATGGCATTTCCGGCAATGGGGTAAGTGAGGGTGTCCTCGTTAATCATCATGAATTTCAGATTAAACCCATAAAAGGGTTAATTGCTGAAGAGGTAAGCAGGTGCCCATTGTCCAAATCAGTATCGGCAAAGGCAACTGGGAGTGGGTCACCGCCTTTACCCAGCACCTGCCTGATAGAAAATAATTTAAATTGTTTCTTTAGTTGTTCAACATCCTCGTCGGAATTGAAGGACGGATAATTTGAGACTCTTACAGTGCATTTCAGCGGCAGAATGGAAATAGATCCAAGATAAGAAAGATTAATAGAAAAGTATTTTCGGTAATCGTCAAGAATGACACCATTGGCGAAGGACACCCTGAGAGTGTTCTCAAGGGCTTTAACAGAGTTAAAACAAACTCTGTTCTTGACCATGAGGGCAAATTCGCGAAGAAACGTGCCAAAAAGGGCGTGTTTTTGAATTGGTTTGGATGCTTTGATTACGCATAAGTGTGCTAGTTTTGCAACAGGAGGGAAGTACTCCTCCACTCCATTTTTTGAAACACAAACATTACTAACCTTGATAAGTCCAGAGTCTTTTCCAGAAGGATTACTTATTTTACTTTGAGAATCATTTGAAATCGCAGTAAAATTCGCAGTAGAATTGCATCAATCAAAATCTTTTGATAGCTCCGACATGCCTCCAAAATTTTTTTACGATGAAAGAAATTATTTTAATGATTTAAATATAAACACAAAATAGGAATGTAGTGATTTAAATTTAGAAACAATTATTAATAAAAATTTTCTTAAATAAATAAACAAGCCGTCAATAAGTCAGAGTAAATAAGTAAATGAAAAGTACACACGGAGAATCTTCAAACAAAGTAATTAATCTTAGCTTCTTCCTCTTCCCAGACATTACCAACTTTCATGGCCTCAAATCCATGGGGATCTGAGCCCCCAACCAATCCAGCACGCCGCTTTCCGATTGAACCACCCGGGGTCTTTCACCCCCCCCCGAAGAATCCAATCGGCGCGGACGATGTTGGGTAAGCGAGAGACGAGGAGCTTCAGAAACCTTAGTCTTTTCTCTGGGAGACGTCCTCTAGAGAAGAAGACTAATCCCGAGATAGCCCAGATACCCCAGAGGCGCACCTGGGTTTTCCCATTCAACGACAGATGCTGGGCCCGTTTCAGAGCCCAACTAGCTCTCTTCAGGATACGTTTTAGTCTATCCAGGTCAGCTTTCGCCGACCAGTTCACCGTAACGGTGAACCCCAGGTATTTTACTCGACTTGTGAAGGTAGGGAGTGGTTCAGAGGCAAATATGGAAGAGAGTGCAGAGAGTGCTAATCTCTTAAGCTTTTGCTCTGTCGCAGGAGAGCCATGGAAGACAACCACCTGCGATTTGGCGAAATTCAAAACAAGATTGGACCTGGGTAACTGGTCTTTTAATCTTAAAAAGAATCGGCTGATGGCAGAGACTACGTCCTTACACCTGCGTCCAGAGAACAGGGCTGTGGTGTCATCAGCGTACACCACTAGACGTTGATCGCGTTTAAATATTTTGAATAGATTTATGGAGGCAGCAAGATACAAGATAGGAGAGAGGGGAACCTTGAGGTACACCCGTAATAGGGTAGAACTGACGCGCATCAGGGTCGTCTTCATAATAAAATCGCTTGGTGTACAGCAGTATCTCTACCATGTTAACAATTCTCGCAGGCAACCCGAGGGACCTGAGAGAAGGGATAACAAAAGGTATGGAGATGCTGTCAAATGCAGCCGAAAAGTCAAGGAAAACAGCCACAGCGAGTTGATGGCTATTCTCTCGACATAACTGATGCACTTCATTAACTGCTGAATGGACCGAGCGACCTTTGACGAACCCATGGAAACCAGGTGGGATTAATTTTCGCCTACTCAAATGATCGCGGATTCTACGCGCAAGCGCTTTTTCGTAGATCGAGACGAGGGAATTTTGAATCGAGATGGGCCGCAGGTCTTTCGGACAAGAGACCGGATGCTTTTTAGGTAAAAATATACGCCTACTAATGTTGATGCCGGCCACATCGGATGGGGTGGCTAAAAGCATTGTGACGGCCACCTTCCTTCTTTGATCAGCTGTTAAAAGCTGACAGACCCGAGAAGAAAGAGGAGCGACGGTTTTAGAGGTGTCCGGAAGAGGCCCCTAGGCATTGAGAATATCTGGTACAGATAAGTCTCTACTCCTGAAGTCTCCCCAAGGCGGGATTGGTTGCGGTGATTGTATGTCTCCATAATTGTGTAAGGTTAGTGACTCCTTCAAAACTTTGTCAAGGCCAATACTACCGATCCAACCCGCAGCCCTATCCATCCAGCAAACAAACTTCTTCCTCTTGAATATCTTCCAAAAGGAAGAAAGAGAAGGGTTAAGACTAGCGATACTCGCTCTATCTTTACTCAGCTGGAACCAGTATCTGGTACGCCAATATTCAGTCGAGAGCGTCTGTTTGGCGGAAGAAGAGAGACCAGGAAAGTGCAGTAGTCTAGCTAGGACCTTGAGTTTTGTCGGAGTGGGACTGAAAATGCGACCTTTATATGTAGTCGAGAGAAACGCGGTGGCTTGCGAAGAGAGATGGAAATTAAATTCGGTTAAACTCTCATTACCAATTCGAGGGAAGCGTTGGATAGCTGCCCGGAAGAAGGCCACTCTGATAGGGTCAAAGTGGAATCTTCTACGAAGCAGCGAATCCTCCTCTATCCGCCAACGTATTAGATCATGAGAGGTGGACAGATGCTGCCGCGATTGCTCCGTGCAGAAGGGTTTAAGCAACCACTCCTCGTGGAGCAATAGTAAGTCGAGGAGTGAATTCGTTGATATGCAATGAATGGCTGGGGACGGAGGTTTATGAATAAGATAACCGTTCCTGGCTCTGCGGAGTGCTGCATTAATCCAACGACCAGTTCTGTCGTTGAAGTCACCTAGTACCATGTCGTATCCGCCGTCAATAATCCCATCCAGGAGATTTTGGTTCTTGTGAATCTCTCCTGGACGACTGTAGACGTTGGCTAGACTGAGGCGTTTACCGTTCTTAACGAGTTAAACTACTCTGGACAAGAATAGTTTAAAATGAAGAAAGACCTTAAAGAGCATTTTACTAAGGTCAAGAGTCCTTGAGATGAGGAGGAGTGAGGCGGGGTTATGTACGGAGTATAGTGGGAATAAATGTACTTAGGGATAAATCGAGTAAAGCCCTGGGGGAGACGGATAGACCGCGTCTCCTGAAGGACTATAACATCTGCGCCTCTACCAGATAAAAGCCTAAGGGCAGAAGCACCTCCCGAATTCCACTGAAGAATATTCAGTGAAAAAGGCTCGGGATTACACACCCTTGTGACAGACTAGTTGGACGGGAGCAGCCGACCTAGACAGAGCCAGGGGTGGGAAGGTGCCCTAACCACCTCTAGCTCCATCGGGGGTCGGTACTCCCTCGGCAATATCTTAATTTCCTAAGGCCAAATTCAAGAGCTTTCCCATTTTTTTGGGGGGACGGTCCCCCCAATAAAAATGTTTATATATTTTACTATAAATAGTATAATATATAAATCAACACAATAATATAAAGAATAAATTCAAACTCTCAAGTGGCAAATTTTTATGGATGGATAATAAATAATATACTTTGTATTATAATAAGATACTAGATAGTTTTATCAGAGGAAATACATCATTAGCATGTATTTGGCCCCGCTGCTATGTTGGGTAGAGGAGTTAGGGGCCGAAACCTTATAGCATAGCAGTTCCTCCTGATGACCTCTAATTCTTATTCTGATACAACGTCTGTTATTTATTAGTTAATTCATAAAAATGACGTTTATTTTAAATTTCATATTTTTTATTTTAACTTGATTTAAATTATAGAAAATCAAAAAACAATTATTAATTTTATTATTTAATTATTAAATTTTGATTTAGCATTATTATGTTTTGTTTAGTTTATAATTATATTAAATACGTATACTCAGTTAGCTGATTTGATTTGTTTTTTTTACAAAGAAAACAAATCCAACACGCCGCCCTTCGACTGAACCACTCGGGGTCTTTAACCCCCCCCCCGAATAATCCAATCAAGGCGGACGATGCTTGGTAATCGCAAGATGAGGAGCTTAAGAAATCTTAGTCTTTGTTCTGGGGGACGTCCTCTTGAAAAGAAGACCAATCCCGAGATAGCCCAAGTACCCCAGAGGCGCACTTGGGTTTTCTCTTTCAATGACAGATGTTGGGCCGTTTCAGGGCCCATCTAGCTTTCTTCAGGATACGTTTTAGTCTATCCAGGTCAGCTTTTGCTGACCAGTTCACCGTAATGGTGAACCCCAGGTATCTTACTCGACTTGTGAATGTAGGGAGTGGTTGATTAGTCAGGATGGAAGTTAGAGCAGAGAGTGATAATCTCTTTAGTTTTTTCCTTGTCACAGGAGCGCCATGAAAGACAACCACCTGCGATTTGGAGGAGTTTAAAACAAGGTTGGACAAGGGCAGCTGATCATTTAATCTAGTAAAGAAACGGCTGATGTTAGAGACTACATCTTTGCACCTGCGTCCAGAGAACAGGACTGTGGTATCATCAGCGTATACCACAAGATGTTGATCGCGTTTGAATTTTTTGTAGAGTTCAATAGAGGCAGCAAGATACAAGATTGGAGAAAGTGGGGAGCCTTGAGGCACACCTGTAATAGGGTAGAACTGACGTGCATCTGGGTCGTCTTCATAGAAGAATCGCTTTGTGTACAGCAATATTTCCACCCTGTTAATAACTCTCGCAAGCAACCCGAGGGACCTGAGAGAAGTGATAACAAAAGGGATGGAAATGCGGTTAAAAGCAGCCGAAAAGTCAAGAAAGACAGCCAAAGCAAGCTGATGACTGTTATCTTGACAAAACTGTTGCACTTCACCTATTGCTGAATGGACCGAGCGATCTTTTACATACCCATGAAAACCTGGTGATATTAAATTTCGCCTACTTAGATGGTCGCGGATTTTACGCGCAAGCGCTTTTTCGTAAATGGAGATGAGGGAGTTTTGAATTGAAATAGGCCGCAGATCTTTGGGACATGTAATCGACTTCTTTTTAGGTAAAATACTCGACGGCTAATATTAATGTTGGCAATGTCAGACGGGGAGGCTAATAGCATTGTTATGGCGACTTCCTTTCTCTGACTATCTGTCAAAAGCTGACAGACACGAGTGGAGAGTGGCGCGTGGGTTCTGGAGGTGCCCGGGAGTGGCCCCCAGGAGTTAAGGATATCTGTAACAGATAAGTCCCTACTCCTGAAGTCACACCAAGGCGGGATTGGTTGGGGTGATTGAGTGGCTCCATAATTGTGTAGGGATAGTGACTCATCCAAAACTTTATCAAGGCCTATCTACCAATCCATCCTAAAGCTCTATCCTTCCAACAGACAAACTTCTCCTTTTTGAATATCTTCCAGAAGGAAGACTGAGAAGGGCTAAGGCGAGAAATGCTTGCCTTATCCCTACTCAGCTGGAACCTATATCTGGTGCTCCAGTATTCATTCGAGAGGGCTTGTCTGGCGGAAACAGAGAGATTAGGAAGGTGTAGCATTTTAGCTAGGACCTTGAGTTTTGTTGGAGTGGGATTGTATATGCGACCTTTATAGGTAGTCGATAGTATCGCGGTAGCTTGCGAAGAGAGGTAGGTATTACATTCGGTCAAACCCTCATTCCCAATTCGGGGAAGAGTTGGATAGCTGCCTGAAAGAAGGCCACCCTGATGGGATCAAAGTGGAACCTTCTCCTCAGCAACGTATCTTCCTCTAACCTCCAACGAATTAGTCATGAGAGGTGGTCTGTTGTTGGCGCGACTGCTCAGTACAGATGGGTTTCAACAACCACGTCTTTTGAAGCAGTAATATGTCGAGGAGTGAATTAGTTGTTGAGCAATGAAAGGTGGGGGAAGGTGGTTTGTGAATAAGATATTCGATCCTGGCTCTGCGGTTTGCAGCATTAATCCAATGACCAGTTCTGTCGTTGAAGTCACCAAGTAACATGTCATAGCTACTACCTAATATACCATCCAGAAGGTCACGGTTCTTGTGAATTTTTCCTGGCCGCATATAAATATTGGCTATACTGATGCATTTACCGTTCTTACGAAGTTATATAGCCAAACAAGATAGGGCTGGACAAGAATAGTTAAGAAGGACGGAAGATCTTATGGAGGATTTAACTAAAGTTAAAATACCTTGAGATGAAGAGGAGTGAGGAGGGATTAAATACGGAGTGAAGTGGGTGTATATATGCTAAGGGATAAATCGAGTAATGCCCTGAGGGATACGGATAGACCGCGTCTCCTGAAGGACTATAACATCTGCATCTCTACCAGATAAAAGGCTAAGGGCAGATGCACCTTCCGAATTCCACTGAAGGATATTCAGTGAAAAAGGCTCTTGATTACTTTGCATTGTGTTAGTTTAGCTGGAAGGGATTGCCACATCCTAGACAGAGCTAGGGGTGGAAGGATTGCCCCCTCCAATACTAGCGCCGCCCTGAGTGGGTACTTGCCCCCGGGCATTATCATCATTTCCCTTTAAGGCGCTTCTATTAATGCCCATAAGCATTTTGCCGATCTTTAAGGGGGGAACGGCTTGGGCCGAAGCTCCTCGTTTCTTGGATTTCCGAGCCGACGCCCCTCTTTTATTTGTATCCCCATCGGTTGGAATTGTTATAACCGGATTGACGAACAGATTGGCAATTGTTTTCGCCACAAGCTCTTGTATTTCCTTTCTGAAAGTTTCGAACTTGAGGTCCATAAATAACATAGACTCGCAGTTAGAGGATTTATATGCCGACTTGGCGAATGATTTAGGTGCAGATTTTGGCGCACGGAACTTTGCAAAATATTTCTTGAAGTAGGGGCACCTCCTTCCCCACGCAGGGTGAGCCCGCCACAATTTCAACACTTGATCCCATTAGAACAGGGAAGAGCTGAGTCAATCGCGGGGCAGTCTATTTTCCCGCATTTCCCGCAGCTTGCCACCCCACTGCAGCTGGAGGCCCAGTGCCCCCATTTATGGCACCGGCTGCAATGCGGGTACGTAAACTCTTCTGCCGATATTAGTTTGAATTTGAGATTGAACCCCATGAAGGGGTTGCATTGTGATCTCTCGAGAACCTCTGCCTGCGCAAGGGGGCAGAACAGAATCCCACATTGATAGGAAGGCCATTACGGCTGGTAATTGAACGTATATTGTGGATTTTGTAGGTTTTTGATAATGTAGCCAAATCATTTTCTTCCGTAGAGGAAGGCAAGTTATTAATTTTTAACTTCGCAAGTATAGGTTTCTTTACAAACGTCGCAAAACTGCTGTAGTTTTGATCAAAGTAATTCCCATAGTGATCAAGAGTATCTTCTGACGCGAATGATATTTTCTCAGAGCTGTCATAGTACTTAACATAATTAAAGACTACTCTGTTGGGATATTTATTTGAAAAATCACGTAATAGTCTGTTATACAAGCAATGTCTTTCTATTGGTTGCAAAAGTGTACTAATGCCCAGGTTTTTTATTTTGGGGATTGCGGAAAGTAATTCACCCTCTCCTCCAACAGTAGAAAACTCACTAACCTGCAATTACGTCGTTCCAAAGTCTTCTTTAGCCATCATTTCCTTGATTCCAGCAGGAATTTCCATCGTTTTATGTGTAGTGCTTTTTTCAAAATTCTTTGATCGTCCGTCAATGCACTTTTTTATTGTATTTACTTTTCAGAAAAAAGTGATTATATGTTTTATTGTAATTTGTATAAATGGCAACTTTAGTGATTTTTTGTAGTTTCCTGACGATGATAGCAGTAGCTATCGAAATATCAGACATAAACGTTTTGTTGTATTAAATAAAAATACTTTTCTTTGTTCCATAAAGATTTTATTTATAAAAGAAGAAGAAAATGTATATTTTTAAAAATATTAGACGGAATTATGGAACTTCCGCTCTTAATTGTGGGAGAGAATTGGAGTTGGTGGAAATCAAAATAGCCAAAGCCCAAGCTTCTTTGCACTTCCTGAAAGTTTGTCTAAAAGAAGATCTTATACCGACATGTGCTAAGATTTCCACTGGTATAGCACTTCGAATCATCTAGTTGTGCTTCGAAGGTTTATTAGTTAATTATAAAGTTTGCTATTTCGAATGAATTTAAATTAATTTCTCAATTGCGTCTTCGTTCTTTTTCTTTGTTTCTTTTTTAGTTTATTTTTTATCTATTAGTTGTATTGTCCAATTAAATAATTATTTTCTAAGCAGGTGTAATTATACCAGGTTCAATTTGGGTTTTAAACATATGACTAAATTCATTAAACTTTATAATAATAAGTACTCAAAATCATTTGCAGAATGTACTGATAATGTTTTGAAACATGAGTTTCAGAGCCAAACAAAGATTGTAAATTGGAGTTGTAAAACTCTAACTAGTGAGGTAAAATCATTATTAAATTTGGGCCCTAATTTAACTCCACCGTGTTATATTCAAGAACATAAGCTTGCATCGTCTTTAGAATTGTCATTGATTGGTTCTAATAATTTGATTCCCAATTTTAATAATTTTATGAACTTAAATTTCAGAGCTATTAAGAAAGATAGCTCATGTGGAAATAATTTTTTAAACATAACTATACAAAATGTAAGTAAAGAATAAAAAAAATTGATTTAGTTGTCGCAAAGTCTGATAAGGGTTGTAAATGTGTTGTGACGGATAAAGAAGAATATGCTAATTTGGGCACTAATATTTTAAATGATATTAAGTTTGTACGGTTGGAAAACGATCCTACGCTTATTCTTCAAAATGAGTATAATAAATTTCTGTGCAAGCTATATGCCTGTAATAAAATTCCTGGAAATGTTAAAAAGGTTTACACGGCCAAGAACTCAAAACCTGGATTTCTATATGTGTTACTTAAGATTCATAAGAGTTATCATTGTGCACGTCCTATTGTTGCATCCTACTCTACTTATTCTTATAAGATCTCCAAATATATATCTACTTTATTAAAACAAAGCGTTACTAACAATCATTTTTATTTCATTAGAGATGGTCCACTATTTTCAAATTTAATTAGAAACAGGCATTCAATGATATTAAAATATTTACTGCTGATGTTCAGTTTCTTTTTACAAATATTCCATTGTCAACCACAATTAATTTTGCCAGTAACATTTTGGCAAATAATAATCCATTAAGTTAGTTTATTAATAAAGATGAATGGACTAATTTGTTGGTTCTCTGCACTCAGAAATGTAATTTTTTATTTGGATCTCAGATGTAAGACCAGGTTGATGGTTAAGCCATGGGAAATCCACTAGCACTTGTACTAGCGGAAATTTATATGAGGTACTGGGAGTCAAGATTTAAAGAATTTAATTTTATTATTAATTGGTATCGTTATGAAGGCGATGTTTTTATTGTCTGTGAAAACAATGTTAATGACCAGTATTTGTTAAGTGAATTAAATTCAAAAGACCCACATATACAGTGGAATGTTGGTTTAGAAACCGAAACTAGTTTACCTTTCTTAGATGTTTTAGTTTTTAAAGATTCTAATTAAATATATCAAACTAGAGTTTTTCGAAAGACCAAGCTATTACCTGAAATTACATTTGGAACTCCTATGTACCCAAAAATGGTTGATTGCGGCTGCAATGTCCATTTTTCATCGAGCTAGAATGATTTGCTCGAATGACAATTTATTAAAAGAGAGTTATTCGATTATTCGTTTTGGTTTGGTCGACAGTGATTTTCCCGAATGGGCTATTAAAAAAGCTTACTATAAAAGTTGTGATGTTGTGAAAAGAAAGAAATATTTTGGACCTTTGAAACAAAAAATATATCTAGGAATTCCTTTTATTAATAAAAAATGGAACTCCTTATTTAATAAATTTATATATAAAAATAAAATATCGAGTAATACTACGGATGTAATAATTTACAATAAAAATTGCCTAAATTGCATAACATTTTTAAATAAAAATCAAAATTTAATGAAATGTCCGTTGTCTATAAGATACCCTGTGATAACTGTTCCTCCTCTTATATTAGTCAAACTGGACAAGATTTGAAAAGCGTATGTCACAACATAAATATAATATTAAACGGGGTAATATGGTGGGTGCTATATCACAACATGTATTGAATTTAGGTCATAATATGAACTTTGATGACGCTTCAATTGTATCATATGAAAGTGATTATCTTTCTCGTATAATACAGGAGGCATATTTTATTAATAAGAATAACATTTTACCTAATAATAAATCTGATTTTAATTTGAAAATTTCCTATTAGTTTTTAATAAGTTGTAATCCGTAATCCTTATTGAACTAGGTTAATTATATTTGTTTGATTTGTGTTTTTTGGTATTAATTTTACGTAATATTTATTTTATTTCATTATTATAATTTTTGATAATTTTTTTTGAATAATTAAATATATTTTTTCCTTTTAATCTTGGGTTGCGGTTCTTGTTCTTTGAAATTTGTTTTTTTAAACCTTGTATAGAATGTGTGTGAGTGTGTGTGTTTGTAGTTTTTTCTTTAAGTTTGTTTTTTACAAAAAAACACCTTGTATAGAATGTGTGTGAATGTGTGTTTGTAACGTTTTTCTTTGAAGTTTGTTTCTATGTTTTATTGTAATTTGTATAAATGGCAACTTTAGTAATTTTTTGTAGTTTCCTGACGATGATAGCAGTAGCTATCGAAATACCAGACAGACGTTTTGTTGTATTAAATAAAAATACTTTTCTTTGTTCCATAAAGATTTTATTTATAAAAGAAGAAAATGGATATTTTCAAAAAATTAATGCGGTAATGTTCCTTACTCCTTCCCCGATGTCGTTATGACCGATAATTTGTGGTAAAAACATTGATCTGATTGTGGATTCGAGTGGAATAAATCTAATCAGGACGACATTGACAGGATCTAAAAACGTGATTCCATTTATATTGCACCCCGAATACAAAAGCTGAGTAGGCCAATTGTGCTTCCTTCTCCAATTCCCGTTTTAGATGCTCAACAAGAACCCTCCACGAGTCAACTCTATTTTCAACCCAATGCCGCTCAAAATCGCCGAATCATATTGGGCACCCCAGGACTTCAACACCATTTTTCAACATTTGAATACCAACATCTTTGAAGGATGCATCAACAAAGTAATTGGATGGGTGAACCAGTATCTGACATTTTTGCTCGTTTATGAAGAATCCGTATTGTGGACCTATAGCTTTAACGTGCGCTAGGTACTCTAATATTTCTTGCTCTAACCATATACACGAAACATCATCGCATACCATCTCTGTTTTATGGACGGGCATAATTTTTGAAGGCGAGTATCAACGGTATCGTTGCGGATGCAAAAGCAAGCATAGCCAACGGATCACCCTGGCTATGGGTGATCCATAGCCAGGGATCACCCATAGCTATAGGTGCAGGGATAATGCCGCCACTAGTTTCATCCAGGGTCGGTACTTGCCCCTGGGCAATATCTTCATTTACCCCCTTTTTGCTCTTGAGGAGCTTCCCGATCTTGATTGGGGGGACGGGATGGGCCGAGCCTTCCCCTTTTCTTCGATACGGGAATTATCGATGACGCTGGCACTAGGATTCGTGTTAACAACCCCAATGGTTATCAGAATGAAGCTTTTTAGCCTCTTGTGTGAGGCTTCTATTTTTAGATCCACCATTTTAGTGATCTGAGAATCGTCCATCCGCTGTGGACCGGCGATGTTTGAATATGAGGTGGATGTTTTGGTTTTGGACGGACGAACAAATTGAGCTTTGTAATCCTTAAACTTGAGGCAGGACCTGCGCCAAGCCGGGTGGCTCTTTCCGCAGTTAGTACACGATGGGGGGGCTTGCAGGAGTCGTTGGAAGAAAGGGAAGAACATGTGGCGGATCCACACGAACCACATGTGGGCGTCCCACTGCAGCTGGAGGCCCAGTGCCCCCATTTGTGACACCGTATGCAGTGGGGGTAGGTGTACTCGTCAATGTCCACAATCGAAAAGTGTAGATTAAATTGTATGAAAGGGTATGATGATGATTTAGAGAGAATTTCCGCTCTGTCAACAGAGGCGGAACAGAAACCTACCTGTATAGGGTTACCATCCCTACCCAGTATTTGTCGTAGATTGGAAACCTGGATTCTGTCCATGAGGACTTTTTTGCCTTCGTATTCTAACGAGCACGGAAGATTATTTATTTTTAATGACGCCATAATAGGTTTAATAATTATATCCCCTTGTTCTTTGAGATTTTTTGAGAAGTAGTCAGAATAAGTAGTTAGTAGGTCTGAAGATACAAAGGAGATTTTAATCTCCACTGAAAAAAAATTTACTTCGTTGAAAAGAACTCTGTTCTTGTAAATTTTAGCAAAATCTCGTAAAAATGTATTGTATAACTGATCTTTAGCTATAGGTTTTGTAGGTTTAATGATGATTAAGTTCTTCATTTTCGGGATGGGGGAGTACCTCCCCAACATTTGATGAACACAAAACGTTACTGACCTTGGTAGTTGGAGTAATCGTTGTAGAAGAATCAAAACTCACCATTTTCTCTCCTTGGAAATTGTGAAAATTTGCATTAGAAATTGTAACCTTTGAAGCATGTTTTTTGCGCGTTTGCTGTTGCAACCATATAATAAACGATGAACGTACCATAAAACGTGCTGCAGCACATACCGGGGAAATTGCTTCAGCACGTTTCTTGTCATTTACATAAACAATTTGTGTATTTAAAGTCATTGTCATTTTATGGTCTGCCGACCCCTATTATTTGCTCTTATGTTGGAGGGTGAGCCATATTGCCCAATATATTATTCTTGACAATATAGACAGACACTCGTGCAACTCTACAGATACTTTCATCTTACAATTTAGATCACCTCTGATTTCATATTTGGCCTTGGTTCTTGAACTTTTAAAGCATCGTGACTCTTTCATTTGAGTACAGCACTTGCATCTTTGACCGTAGCAAGTCATGCTGATGTTATATTCTGTATTACAAGTTTGAGTGTTCGAAATCATCTTGTGAATAGTCGATCCACCTCGATAAGCAATGATTGGCATCAAGACGCTCTGTCTGAGTATTGGTGGTAATTTTCCAATAACAGTGTTTAAGTCTTTCTGTATGTGCTGTATAGCTGGATGATAAGTCAGTTCACAAAATATTTGATTTTGTTTTGTTTATGTCGAACGCATATTCATATTTGGGTTTAGTAACTCATTTCTATTTATTTGATCGACCATTCTGAGAGAGCAGCGGAGAAGAATCGGATCTTCGGAAGGCTGATGTAGTTTCGAAGAAGGACAAGTGCATCGTGGGCATCAAGTTTGCGTAACCAAGTTCCGGCACGGTACATCTCAATGAATGCAAGCTACAGAGCGTCGTCGATGCATCCTTGGTTTCCTATCGGAGCTCCAAGTAAATTAGCCTTGTCTGACTCAAACATTTTTCAGTCTATAAGGACCTCTTAGATTCTCCGTTTATTCTCTTTTATTTATTAATATTTTATATTTCTAGCAGTATCAAAATTTGTAGAATCGAAGATTTAGAAATGTTACTATTTTTTGTTACATATTTTATATTGATTGTATATTTTTAAAATATTGTTTTTCTATCAGGATCAAATTTTAAGAATCCGTGATTTAGGAATTTTACTATTCCTTGTATTGTAATTTATATTGATTTTATATATTTATTAAGATTTAATATTCTACCAGAATCAAATTTTAAGAAACCAAGATTTAGAGATTTTACTATTTCTTGTATTATAATTTATATTGATTGTATATATTTATTAAAGTTTTATTTTTCTAGCAGGATTTAATTTTAAAAAACGAAGATTAAAATCACGATATTTCTGTGTCATGTTAAATCATAATCATTTTACTGAAAAAATTGATTTAATATCAATACATAGACATTATAGAAATATTTCAAGGGAGATCAATGAAATTTATTACGGGCTCGCAATTCTGCATCCTCTTCTCGATACATGATTAGTTGCCTCGTTGAACGACCACATTTAGTCTTGGGAATAGAAAGGATGCCGATCGTCGATCGTCGGATCGCCTGCCACGTTTATCCAGAAATTTGGTGGTGTACGGGCCGATCGCACCTAAGGACTATATTTAACCGGTTCGAGAACATAAGTCCTTTAGTCGAGACGTACATATTTTTCGTTTTTTTTTAAGTCGGCTCCACCCGACTTGGGAAACCGGCTATCACTAGAGCCATGTTGATAATTCCGTTCACCTCGCTGTGACGGCTATGACGAGACATGTTGCGTGGGCAGTCAAGGCCATGTGCGTCCGAAACAGTAGTCGTTACGCCGCATTTACTAGTATAGAGCTGAACGAAACAAATTTTAAGCCTCAGTACTATTGAGAAGCTACGGTCGTTCATTATTGTTCCCACTTCGGTAATGAGTAGCGCCTTGAGAAAATCTCTAGAATGTGGTGAAGCAGCGGCTAAGATAGGGCTCTGTTTTCAGAAAAGAGCTTACTTAATAGAAGGTCACGTTGACGTTTTTTATAATCTTGGTGAGACCATCGTATTTGGGATAGATTTTCCAATGGCATCTCACTCGACGTTAAAGTCCAGCAAAGTTAATGAGCAATTCCTGCGCTTATCCCATCGAGAAAGGGTCTCCTAAAATCGCACAAGAGAGTTTGTTAGTAGACATTCGGGAGGAAATGTACGCAGGGAGTGAAGTGTTTCGAATTGTGCAAATGCCGATTCCGCCATGCTTAACGGGAAGAATTGCTTGTTCCCATGCACTATCGTTCATGAGCATGTTGATGACCGATTGAAAAGTATCGCGAAACGTTTCATCGTATGCATTTGAGGAATCATCAAAGAAACACGAAATATATCGTAAAAGATACGTAAGCTTAGGAATATTGTAACACTTTCTTAAAAGAAAAGTAGCATCCTGCCTGGAGAATTTTGTCAGACACGTACTGACTAATTTTAACTGGCGATAAAACTATCCAGATGCTCACTTACAGATTCAACTGAGTCAATTGGTGATCCCAGTAATGTTATATTTTCATGATCAATTACAATCCACTCGTGCAGCTTGTATAACAAGGCGTCTTTTGTACCTTGATCCTTTGCAATTATCTTGCACTTCGATGGTTAAGCTCCTAACCAAGATTTCCCTCGGGAACTGAATAAGGTGAATATCGGTTAGAATATCTTCTATTAGCCCGCCCAATATACAATCATGCATATACCAGACCCAAAAAGGAGATTTTCCCCGCTTAGCGATTTCATTGATTGTGAGCGAAAATAGAAAGGGACCCATCGGATCTCCATGTTGAACACTTTTCAGTGAGTCTATAGTGTGTTCTTCGCGGAAAAGGCACGATGGGCTACTGTAGCAAATATTGACAAATCAGCTCTACTCAGGCAGTTAATGGCATTAGAGAAATCTAATTTTACCATGGCATAGCATGGCATGACATAATGCTGTAGAAAATATATGGCAGCATGTACGGTGGCCTCAGCGCCGCCCGAATCACCTACACCTAATTAATGTGGCACAAAATCGTTAATTAATAGGTCACCTGCGTGACGAGCAGCAAGTTTACCTGCAAGTCGACGAAGCGAGCATCTGATAGCTATGGGACTTATCCGGCTTGTTTGACAATGCGTCTTTTGTACTTAGGCCCTTTGCTATTATCTCTCACTTCGATGGGTTGAGCTCCTATCCGCGGGATGGATTTCTCGCACTTCGATGAGCTGATTTTCCATGGTGTGGAAAATCAACATTTTTATTAAAATAATCAAATAGAGTTTTGAACTTTTCTTTTTTCTTTCAATCATTGATTTTCATCTCTAAGTTCTTCAATAGATTGTATTATTGAAGAACTATTCTATTATTACAATAGATTCTATTATTTATATTATTATATAATATTCTATTATTTCTATTTTCTCTTTAACCGTTGATCTCTTGGTTATTGGTTTCGGTTGTTTTTTACTATTTCAGGCTAAATTATTTTATGGAAAATAAAGCGAGGTGCAAAATTATCCGAGGTGCAAAATTATCCGAGGACGACTGTATTTAGTAGGTTTATAATTAAAAACTTAAACACAATATCATTTGATAGTATCAAATATTCACTTTACGAAAACATACATTTGAAATATATTAAATAAAATATATTTGTGGCAGCAGCTGTGCGCAACTCATTGAACGAGTAGCCACTCAGGATAAAAGATGCCGCTGAACATTAAAGTGTGAATGAAACCATGTTCGTATAGAAGCTGGTGATAAAAGGTACCGGAAACTGAACACTATTGTGAACCCTATAAAAGTGAAACGGTGGTGCTTTATGAGAAGAAAACTACCTGAAGTGTTTGGCGTTAAATAATTGTAGTCATGACAACAGGCGACGAGGATGTTTCACTCAAAAACATTTTGCAGCATCAAAATCGGCTGCTAGAATGGCTTATCGGACAAAGCAGTGGAACAGCTACGGTTGCAGAACATATTCCGATCTCAGTCTATAGACAAACAATTTACAAAGAATATCGAATCATGGTCGAATTATGCCGAGCAACTTGAACATCACTTTAAATCGCAAGGTGTTGAGAAGGACGTACAAAAGAAACAATTCTTGCTTTATTGGGTAGGTCCTGAAAGCTATCAACTGATAAATCAATTGAATGCAGGCCAGACTATAGAGGATGTGTCATTCGCCCAGATACTACAATTACTCACTGAACATTTAGTGAAACCTACCCATGCAATAGCCTCACGGTATGATTTCATGCAATGTACAACGAATGAAAATGAAAAGTATAGTGAACGGTTGGCTAGATTAAAAGAGAAGGCACGTAACTGCCACTTTTACAATCAGACGATTTTCACTGAGAAGCAGGCAATCGACGATCGGATAAAATATCATATTGTTATGAATATACCACATTCAAGCGTCCGAAACTCTTCACTTCAGATGGATTCCCCTACGCTTGATGAAGTTTTGAGAGTATGCAATACTCATGAGTTAATTCAGAGTAGAAATAGAATAATGTCGTCCAAGGATCAGGAAGGACAAGTTGAAGCACTTCGCAGCAAGCAAGAAATAGAAGAGATCAACGCACTTAGAAAGAATGCCGATATTCAACCCAGGTCTTTCTATAGAAATCAGTCAAGGCCAATATATAGAGATACATGTCAACGATATGGAAGACGTCATGATGGTCAACTAGTGTGTCCAGCAAGAAATAAGAATTGTTTACGCTGTGGCCGAAGGGGTCACTTTCGTGACCTATAATCAAGATAAGAATTAATAATAAGCTCATCAACATGGAATTCGACACAGGCGCAAGTGTTTTAATACCTCCGAAACGTATTTGGTCCGAGATAGGGAAATCCAGGTAATATCCATCACATGCCCTGAAAACATATGGCGAACATGTTCTAGACGCTATCGGATCATGTAAAGTTATGGCAACTCTCAACGAACGATTACAGATTTTATGGGTAACTGTATTGGATACAGTGGGTCAACCTCTTTTCGGCAGAACGTGGATAAGTGCCTTCAATATAGAGTGGCCTAACTTTATAACTCATGCAAATTCCTTCGAGTACAATTCGAAACAGTTAGAATCGATAGAACTGATTGAGTTTACTTTGAACAATGACCATAAAATTCGAGATCTATTAGACTGTTATTCCGGATTATTTAAGCCTAGCACCACTTGCGTAAAGAATTTCGAGGTCAAGTTAACTTTGAATGCCGATGCAATTCCGCAGTGTTGGAGAAGTCGCCGGGTTCCTTTTGCTATGCGTAAAGCAGTTGAAACAGAATTGAATAGGCAACTGAAACTAGGAATTATAGGACAGGTTGATACAGTGCGTGAACATGTAGATTGGGATGCACCTGTTGTGATTGTTCGTAAACCAGATGGCTCGGTTCGTATTTGTGGCGACTTCCGAGTTACAATAAATCTGAATTTACGACTGAATACGTACATCTTACCTACATTTGATGACGTTATGGCGAAGATATTAGGCGGTGAATTATATTCAATCTTAGATATAAAAGATGCGTATCTTCAGCTCGGAGTCGAATGAGAATCACGACAATATCTCACAATATCTACGCATAAGGGATATTTTCGGTATAAAAGGATGCCATTCGGTATTAATACCGCTCTAATTGTATTTCAACGTTACATTGATGGAGTATTAAAGGATCTTTCGAAGGGAGCTGAGTATTTGGATGACATCGTGGTGACAGGCAAGGCAATTCATGAACATATAGAAAACTTAAGAGAGGTATTAGATCGGCTACATAGAGCAGGATTGAAGGTTAAACGCGAAAAATGTAAATTTCTACAAGAAATTGAATTCCTGGGACACACACTGTATAAAGATACGATTCAAGCATGCCCCGCAAAAATTGAAGCTATTCAAAGAATGCCAATTCCAACAACGAAGACTGAACTACAATCCTTCGTAGGTGCTGTAAACCATTTGAACAGATACATTCCAAATTTGCAACATAAGTGTAAATTATTATACGAGCTTAGTGGACGAAAATCTAGCTGGAACTGGACGGATACTCATAATGCATGTTTTTCCGAAATTAAACAAGCATTAATGGATGCACGAATTTTGAAAAACTTTGACATGCATAGAATGGTTCATTTAGCATGCGACGCAAGTGAAAAGGGCGTTGGAGCGGTATTGTTTCAAGAAGACAATAATAATGATTGGAGACCAGTAGCGAATGCCTCCAGAACTCTCAAATCAAACGAACAGAACTATTAACAAATTGAAAAGGAGGGTCTCGCCATCATATTCGCCGTAAACAAATTTCACCTATTTATTGCATGTAGAGAATTTACTATGTGGACATAAACCTCTGATATATATATATATATATATATATATATATATATATATATATATATATATATATATATATATATATATATATATCACTATGTTTTCCTCATGAAGAGGCATAAACACCAGGCAGCATTCTATATATCCTCATCAGACTAAGAAATAGAACCGAATTATTCTCGCAATATTCAAAGTCGCTACGTATGCCCAGTCATCCTATGTGTGACGACAAACTTCAACAACGGTATACGCGTTTCGCTCTAACGGAGCTCATCAGTACCGTGATTCTATAATCATCTATAGGCACCTTACACACGCTTAAACAGTGTTTATAGCTCGAAAAACAGAACTACCTTAATCTGAATCATCGGAGGAAATTTAGCATAAGCTCTGTGCATGGCAGTGACTATTACGGTTTAACCATGCATCAGGCACTAAATTCTTTTTAATAGAAATGCTGTTTAACAGGGACACTTAAAAGTGTGCAAATATATAAAATATAATTTGTTGTTACACCTGCCCTGGACACTCACTGGTGTACTCATAAATATATCACTGTTTTCCTCATGAAGAGGCATAAACACCAGGCAGCATTCTATATATCCTCATCAGACTAAGAAATAGAACGAGGATAATTACAATTAAGAATGAATAATTACAATTATTCATTGTAATTATATATGGAAGTACACGCACTCTAAATAAAATGACTAATCAGCATTTGGTTAGGTGGGCATTGATAATATCTCAATATTCTTACACACTCAAGTATTTGTCGGTTAAAGAAAATTCTATCGCTGACATTTTATCAAGATTACCGATAGACAACGACAATGAGACTTCTGACGGTAGGGAAATACATCTCATTCAGGATCATAATGCATCTAATATCATTTTGAAGCCCGATAAAATCAGAAAAGAAAGTGCACATGACGATTAAATTCTTCCAATAAAGAGATACAAAGAAAGCGGATGGCCAAAACAGATAGATCAAATCACCTCAACATACTATTCTAGGTTTAATGAATTATTATACGAGAACGACATTTTGTTATGGTTGTAATGCATCAGAATCCCGAAAAGCTTGGGAACTAAAGCATTAGATACTTTGCATATCGGGCATCCCATAGTTTCATCTATGAAGAATCTCGCACGCAATTATTGTTGGTGGCCCACCATAAGTAATGACATTGATCATTTTGTGAGGGGGTGTTCCTTATGTCTAACACATCGACCGACACCAGCACATCAGCCATTAAATTAATGGGATATTCCTAGTAGATCATGGATTCGGTTACATGTTGATTTCCCTGGACCAATTGGAGGGCAAATGTATCTTGCAGTAATTGACACGTACAGTCAATGACCAGAAATCGTAGAAGTTCGTAATACATCCGCAAATGAAACAAGTCAGAAATTGAGAGAGACGTTTGCTCGATTAGGAATCCCAGAAGAAATAGTATCCGACAATGGGCCACAATTTCAATCAAGCGAATTTCATACTTTTTGTAACACAAACGGGGTACGACATATCAGATACTCTCCGTATCATCCCCAGACTAATGGTCTGGTTGAAAGATTTATAGAAACATTCAAAAGAAGCTGTGAGTTGTTTAGCAAAAGTATCCATCGGTCTCTATCAATTTTGCAATTCCTAATGACCTATAGAAATGCTCTGCATTCCAGCACAGGAAAGTGTCCTTCTGAATTAATATATGGGAGAAGACGGCAGACTATATGGGATCGTTTTAGACCAACTGTTGAATCATCAGTTAAGCCAAACCGTGAGAAGCAAAAGGAACGTCATGACCAAAGCGCTAAACTTCGTTGGCTAGAGAATGAACAATCAGTTTGGATACGAAATCCACGGACATCAGAATAAAATCATGGACGTATAGCTGGTAGAACAGGTTGTGGTTCATATATAGTATCCACAGAAGGGGGAGTTGAGACGAAGACATGCCGATGATCTACGTCGAGCGCAAAGTCCTGAAGTAGATGATGTTGTAAAGAACCGACCATAAGGGGGGACACAATGTGTTTGCACAGTTGACGACGGAACCAGCTAATCAGGAAAATGTGTTACGAAGGAGCGACCGGACTATAAGAGCCCCTGCAAGATATTATGAACTTGCAGATGACAGGGAAAGGAGGGATGTGACAGCAGCTGTGCGCAACTCATTAAACGAGTAGCCACTCAGGATAAAAGATGCCGCTGAACATTAAAGTGTGAATGAAACCATGTTCGTATAGAAGCTGGTGATAAAAGGTACCGGAAACTGAACACTATTGTGAACCCTATAAAAGTGAAACGGTGGTGCTTTATGAGAATAAAACTACCTGAAGTGATTGGCGTTTAATAATTGACAATATTTATATACAATATTAATTAATATTATATGTATATCGTCTAAAGCCACAGAGGATGATATCGTATTGTTAGTAAAAATATAATTAGCACTAAAATAGTGCATTAACTTTTGTATATTTTTCAGTACATAGTATTTTTCTTAATTGCTAAAGTCGGTTTTATTACATAGAGAAACTTTAATATTTAATGTTTAGCATTTCCTCGTCGCTAAATATGTTTATGTGAATGAAAGCATTTAAATTTTATAGACAAAAGCTTTAAATTACGATGTTTTAAATCTTTTATTCGCATACAATACTTTTCCGAAATTTATTTAAGTATTTCTTAAAATATCAATATAATACCAATATATAGAATATATAATAGCGACATATAACATATAATAGCGACAATTCTGCAAGAACCTCTGCCTAGTGTTTAAGGATGGTCCGCACATCAATTCGATCTGGTTAAGAGCGTAAGCCTCAGACAATTAAGCAAAGTGTCGGAAACGTTTTTATTCACAATGTCACACAGGCAACCGAAACGACCAGTGTGTACCTCATTCTACTAATGAGTGTTGCCGGGTACTCATCATTTCGATGCTGAAGTGGTCGTCTAGAAGTGACATGGTGACTGAAAGTCGTGAATCGAAGTCCAGTCTATCAAGCAACACCATTTAGTATAAATGCCGTATTTCGTAAGAAATCCTGGACCGTTGTTTACTCAGCACATCCGTGCACTACTATTATACCTGCCGTATCCATTTAGGATCCAACGAGTGCAGCGACAATTCAGCAACAACCTCTGCCTAGTGTTTAAGGATGGTCCGCACAGCAATTCGATCTGGTTAAGAGCGTACGCCTCAGACAATTAAGCAAAGTGTCGGTAACTCCTTTATTCACAATGTCACACAGGCAACCGAAACGGCCAGTGAGTACTTCATTCTACTGATGAGTGTTGCCGGGTACTCATTGGTCGTCTAGAAGTGACATGGTGACTGAAAGTCGTGAATCGAAGTCCAGTCTAACAAGCAACACCATTTAGTATAAATGCCGTATTTCGTAAGAAATCCTGGACCGTTGTCTACTCAGCACATCCGTGCACTACTATTATACCTGCCGTATCCATTTAGGATCCAACGAGTGCAGCGACAATTCAGCAACAACCTCTGCCTAGTGTTTAAGGATGGTCCGCACAGCAATTCGATCTGGTTAAGAGCGTAAGCCTCAGACAATTAAGCAAAGTGTCGGTAACTCCTTTATTCACAATGTCACACAGGCAACCGAAACGGCCAGTGAGTACTTCATTCTACTGATGAGTGTTGCCGGGTACTCATTGGTCGTCTAGAAGTGACATGGTGACTGAAAGTCGTGAATCGAAGTCCAGTCTATCAAGCAACACCATTTAGTATAAATGCCGTATTTCGTAAGAAATCCTGGACCGTTGTCTACTCAGCACATCCGTGCACTACTATTATACATGCCGTATCCATTAAGGATCCAACGAGTGCAGCGACAATTCAGCAACAACCTCTGCCTAGTGTTTAAGGATGGTCCGCACAGCAATTCGATCTGGTTAAGAGCGTAAGCCTCAGACAATTAAGCAAAGTGTCGGCAACTCCTTTATTCACAATGTCACACAGGCAACCGAAACGACCAGTGAGTACTTCATTCTACTGATGAGTGTTGCCGGGTACTCATTGGTCGTCTAGAAGTGACATGGTGACTGAAAGTCGTGAATCGAAGTCCAGTCTATCAAGCAACACTATTTAGTATAAATGCCGTATTTCGTAAGAAATCCTGGACCGTTGTTTACTCAGCACATCCGTGCACTACTATTATACATGCCGTATCCATTAAGGATCCAACGAGTGCAGCGACAATTCAGCAACAACCTCTGCCTAGTGTTTAAGGATGGTCCGCACAGCAATTCGATCTGGTTAAGAGCGTAAGCCTCAGACAATTAAGCAAAGTGTCGGCAACTCCTTTATTCACAATGTCACACAGGCAACCGAAACAGCCAGTGAGTACTTCATTCTACTGATGAGTGTTGCCGGGTACTCATTGGTCGTCTAGAAGTGACATGGTGACTGAAAGTCGTGAATCGAAGTCCAGTCTATCAAGCAACACCATTTAGTATGAATGCCGTATTTCGTAAGAAATCCTGGACCGTTGTCTACTCAGCACATCCGTGCACTACTATTATACATGCCGTATCCATTAAGGATCCAACGAGTGCAGCGACAATTAAGCAACAACCTCTGCCTAGTGTTTAAGGATGGTCCGCACAGCAATTCGATCTGGTTAAGAGCGTAAGCCTCAGTCAATTAAGCAAAGTGTCGGCAACTCCTTTATTCACAATGTCACACAGACAACCAAAACGACCAGTGAGTACTTCATTCTACTGATGAGTGTTGCAGGAAGTGACATGGTGACTAAAAGTCGTGAATCGAAGTCCAGTCTATCAAGCAAAACCATTATATATTTTGTTGTGTTTTGATTCACACATGCAAAAATAACAGAGAATTATAAAAAATACGTTTCGCCCTTTGCTGGGCTTTTTCAATCTACAATGTAAGAGCACAAACATAAGAAGTTCAAAACATAAACGAACATAAACTCAAGTGACCGTAACAATTAAAATTTCATGTTATCGGTTCATCCCATTTGTATATATGATCTATGTTTATTTCATGATCAGCATCCGTCATTAGTTGTCCGATAAACGTTTTTCTCATTTTTCTTCTCAAATCAGTGGCATTGAAGTGCTTTTTTAGCACTACATAATCAAATATACATTCGTGCGATGAGTGTATCGTTAGTCAATTGCTAGTTGACAAGTGCTAGTTTACAATTGCTTCTCTTTTGACTACTTATTTATTAAGATCGGATCGTCTGTTATTAAGCCGCATACTCATCGAAAGGCCAGTTTCACCCACCTATTGAGCTTTGCATATTCGGCAAGTTGCTAATTAAATATCCCCTATCGAATCACATGATGTAGTATTTGTCAACGTATATTTTAGTTTTGTAGTGTTCGCTTCTATAACGTTGCGGCAACATTATTATTAATAATGTTGATATAATAATACTTTATTATTTTAATTATTATTGGCACTTGAGTTTATGTTCGTTTATGTTTTGAACTTCTTATGTTTGTGCTCTTGCGTTGTAGATTGAAAAAGTCCAGCAAAGGACGAAACGTATTTTTTATAATTCTCTGTTATTTTTGCCGGTGTAAATCAAAACACAAATATTGAAATGCACTTCAACGTGGGTCCCGGCAATAGTGTAATTGAACAACATCCTATGATTGATTTATATTAACAACTGACAATGATTGATTTATCTAACACACTATCATGTATATGATAGTATGTTAGATATATGCATCATTGTTAATCGTGATTGTATTATATATATGTACTGGTTGAGAAGAAGGCTCACGTGCTGGATCTATGTCGGACCGGCATGTAAATAGTATCATTAGCAAATTTGATAGTGTTACTAAAATTATCCTTTGGATTATATTTTACAGAGCATATAAACATCGAGAGAAATCAAGTATTTACCTTTTCAAGTGTTATAACACTTGAACGCCCTGTACAATATAAGATCACATCAAACGTATCATTATACAATATATATACCTTTCAGTGGTCGGTTTGATATTATCCTCGTGTGGTTCTTTCAATCCTATCAGCATCACTGTACACTACAATCAGCGTGGGTGGCCCTCATCAGCAGTGAGCCCACGCCTACATTTCGTGTTTCGGTCCTGTTACTGTTTCTGCTGAACTCCTTGTCGCCGAAATGCTGGTTTATATTTGACTCGTTATACCAAATTGCACAATTAATGTGTTCTATAATTGGTGTGGGCGATAACTAATATTCGCAATTCGAATCCACCACACACCGATTTTTTTATTCCGTTCTTATACGAAATGTTCACTGGACAGTAAACCGTAAGCTGTCTTTTTACTATTGTGAATATTGCATACACGAGCCGCTATTATTCATTGGTCGGTTTGATATTATTTTCGGTGGTTCTTTCAATCCTATCAGCATCACTGTACACAACAATCAGCCTGGGTGGACTGATGAGGTCCACCCAGGCTGATTGTAGTGTACAGTGGTGCTGATATGATTGAAAGAACCATACGAGGATAATATCAAACCGACCACTGAAGGAATAAAAGTCGTGTAAGCAATGAATATTCACAATATATTTATATATTTTTACCTGTATTCAGATGTATATATACAGATTTTATAGAAGTAACTTGAAAACCTTTTATCCTTAATTTCAAAGACTATTGATTTTTTTACCAAAGTCGCATGTTAGCCGATACTAATAAAAATAACGCGGTTAAAAAACTAAAAACATTATTTTTTCTAAATTATTAAACGAAAGTACAGAATTATTTATTGTTTCATAGAAACATTCAAAAGAAATTCTTCGTTACAACATATAATTAACACAACATATACAAACTAGAACATCCTATTCTACCATGTCATAATTTCAATATATACAATTAATACAGCACATTTGATGAACATCTTTTGGAATAATAAGTGTGACAGTGCTTTCACAATACATAAAGATATGCCTGGAAACAACTTCTTTGGCGTGGAAATCACAGTTATATTATTAGTAAACTAAGAATAGAAAATAGTTAACAGTATCTACTTCTTCGAAGAAACTGTCTGTGCTACTTCTGTTGTAGCCACAATAAGGTGTAGGCAGCCAACATTCCGCTAAGAAATACCGTTAACATTCCGGAATTAATAGATCTGATATTTTTGGACATTGCATTTACCTAAAAACGAATCAAAAACAATCTAATGTTTAAGATAAAACTAAAAATGACTTGATACAAATTATTCACATCATGACTGATTATCCTTACCCATCCACCTTTCTCGACAATCCAGGGTGCTACGAATTCAACGACAAAGCGACTAGTCCACTCGATTACGATCCTAACCAAAGATACCTTCGATAAGGCCTGGAGAAAAAGACAGGAAAATATAAATGATCATTTTCAAATTTGGTTTTAAAAATAATATTAATGGCCATTACCAAATCTAACTATGAGGAGAATTTACTTTTTTTACTTAAGAAACACATTGCAATAACGGCTAATTATGTATTGAATAGACAGACACCAACTCCCAAACACTAAGCGATGAGTATGCATTTACTATAAACATCAACCTAATGACATAAAGTTGTAACCAAACGGTTCAATGTTTTTAATTGTTGGAATAAAAAATACAGATAAAAATAACTTGCAAAGTTTTTGTTGGAATTGCCCAGGAAAAACAATATCCGAACAAAAGCACATGTAATACCCTATTTTTAAATGACAACAAGCTTTTTAAATTACACAGGAAATACAATATCCGAACAAAATATCCGAATTGCATAGGAAAAACAATATCCGAATTGCCCAGAAAAAACAATATCTGAAATAAAAACAATATCCGAAATAAAAACAATATCCGAAATAAAAACAATATCCGAATTGCCAAGGAAAAACCAATATCTGAAATAAAAACAATATCCGAATTGCCCAGGAAAAACTATATCCGCACAAAAACACAGATAGTACCATATTTTTAGATGACAACAAGCTGTTTAAATGCTATGAATTTGTATATATAATCAAGTGGCTGGCAGCACCTAATGCATGTATGCAAAGATTAAATAAAATACATGTTCTTTCTCGATATGATGCAAATACATATCATATATTAAAAATATTATAAAAACTGTAAAGATCAAACTAATGGGCAAAATTATAAAGTTATTATGGTAAAGATTTGTTAGTTAATTCGAAAATTGATCTAATAAATATTATAGACAAATACATTACTTTATTGTGTGAATTAACATGGTCAATCTTATTAACTAATCTTATATTTTGGCTATTTTCAATAAGTTTTTATTAAATTGCCCGATTTATAAGCTTAAAAATTATCATCAGATATTATGATACCATAACTGTATTAATGCTATTAAATACTCATAGCATATTAATGCTATTTAACACTATGACAATTTAATTTATTGGCAGACAGTTCATGAGTTATTCTTATATTGTAATATCATTTAATACAATCAGTCTAAATTATATTATTACCACCATTATGATTTTTTAAGTTATTATCAAACAACATAGACTCTAAACAAAAACACGTAACATCCGCTGATATAAATATTGGAGATGGTAGACCTTTTACAAGACTGCCACCACATGAAATTTGTAATATACAATAACAGATAACCGATCACGATCTGATACCACAAATGGTCATATTCACTAGTCATGATAGTATCAGCATGGTAATGCTACTATATTACGTGCTAAATTTAATTTATATTTAGAATCTCAGACTATTACCCACTGTGGATATTATGTCATATTATTGTTTCAATAATTCACATGCTAATTGATCGGATTATATACAATAACTAGATCAGACATAAATATTAAGTATTGCCATATTTTGTAGGTATTTATTTTTTCAAATAATGGATATAAAAGTTTAAAAAATAATTCTATATTTTAAACAGAAAGTAACTAAATTTGCGTATTAAATCACATTTATTCGTGACTACAATGAATTTAAATGTCTAATAATAATATTTAATGTCTGTTTACGAATTTAAAGCATAATATCCTTGGCGTTCTCTCAATCATGACATGTGACCCTAACCCCTGTGCCATGCAATATAATGATGATATTCTCCTTTACACTCATTCTCCTGCTCATCTTATCGATGATTTCTCGGCATTAACGAATCGGTATTTCTAAATTCTACTGTTCTTCCTATTGTTGATCATCTCACTTTCTCGAGAGTTTACTTCGACAGCTGTCTTTTTCTCGATCCGTTCGTTCACTACAAAACCAGATCTTGCAATCTCCTCATTCGTGACTTCCACGTGTTAGGAGCTGACTCGATTTTAATTCATGTCCCTCTCTTATCTTAAGTCTAAACGCCTTGTTAATTCGCCGCCCCTATTCTTTTCGCTTCCACTTTTTGATATTATCTTCCTAAGTTATCTATAAATTTCAACTGACTACCTACAGAAAACCGCATTCTATTCCGTATCCTTTGTATCACTTTTCGACTCTTTTTCTTCAAACTCGCCTTCTTATCTGCATCTTCATGCATTTACCGAATCCCGCCTTATATCCATAAATCTTCGTTTATGTGACTTTATTTTCCGTTCCGTTATTTTCCTCAAACTGTTGCAGCCGTTATCTTTTTTATTGCCGCTTCTATTCTCTGAAATAAACTACATTCTGCCATCCACTGAACTGTCTCCTATCCTTCCTTCAAATTCGCTCTTTTTCCCCTAAATAATCGATTCAATAATTCAAACTATTGTAAACTGTCCCACACTCTCCCATACTTCAACTTATTGACATTGATCATTTCTTTTTTATTTTTTGTTATTGTAAAACATTTAGTGGACTTGGAAGTTAATGTATATCTACAATAACCACTTTAATAAACCTGTACTATAAAAAATTAAACTTACTTGGAGTAATAATTTGTAAGCAAAGTAGAACAAGGTAACGATTCGACCCCAATTGAAAGTTCCGTCAGCAAATATCTCAGCAGCAACGGCCTTAAATGTGTCATACGGGCTATTAATTGGAACGCGTGTTATTAAGCTAAACAGTCATTTAAAATCACGATATGAAAAAATATAAAATCGAAAATGCATGATATAATCATAAATCGTAAAATCAAGTTTACGTATGTAAACGACAAATTTGAACGTGTAAGAAACAAATACATATTTTGCACCGATAACATTGCGTAAAATACCAGAAATCAAAAATATCGTTGACATTCAGAACATGAAATATATTACTTTTAGCAACAAAAGAATTAATTAAATTAGTAAAAACTTTTTCTAATTAGAGTAAAAACTTGTACTACATCAAGAAATGATTAAGATCCGCATTGTAAGGTAAACATCTAACAAAACCTAGCATAAAAAAGAAGATTTCGTTAAATCACAAACATCTTTCATGTAAGATAAATGAAACATTTAATTATAGTAAAAAATAAGGTGAAATTTAATAAACAATTAATTTTGTTATACAATTATAAATAATTAAGCAATTAAAATATTTCATATAAAATCACAATAAATATCTATAAATGGCTTTAATCAGCAACAATTGAGTAAAATCAGAATTAAAGTGTTAGGTAACACTTTAATAAAAATAATACTTTAATTATAAAATATAATTAAAATATTTATAAAATCAGAATAAATATCTATAAATGGCTTTAATCAGCAACAAATGTCAAGTTATTAACACTAATTATAAGTGTTAGATAATGACTTATTTAAAAAAGTATATCATTGCAGAACACCTTACACTATATAAAACCCAAAGCTATAAAAACCTGATTGAAATTAAAATCAGATAACCTAACTGATTATACGTATTTTATATTATTTATAAATTAAAAACTAATAATAAAAAATAAAAATTAAATAATAAATAACATTTAATTCAATAATAAATAATAACAAATAATTAAAAATTTTTATAAGATTTTATTTCATTTATATCAAGTTAAAATAAAAAATTGAAATTTAAAATAAACGTCATTTTTATGAATTGACTAATCAATAACAGGTGTTGTATCAGAATAAAGATTAGAGGTCATCAGGAGGAACTTTTATGTAATCAGGTTTAAGTCCTTATTCCTCGACCCAACATAGCAGCGGGCCAAACACGTGCTAATGACGTATTTCATCTGATGCAATTTGATTATCTAGTGTACCTTATTCTAATACAAGGCATATTGTTTATTATCCATCCATAAATATTTTTTCGATTAATAGTTTAAATAGATGTTTAATAATTTTCACTTAAATTACATATTTCAAAAACAAACGTTCAGTATTTAGTTCTAAAATATCAAAGTCAAGGATCAAACTTATATTATAAATATTGCAAAATTACATTATAATCAGTAATGCCAATATATTGGATTAGACCACAACTTTGTGTATTTTATCTATATAATGGATTTATTTAAACTAAAATACATATGCATTGTTTTAAGTGCTCTTTAGCACTTATCGAAAAAAGGTTCCACTTCTTCCTGGCTTAATGTCAACCCGGCTAATGAACTGAGCACAATATTAAATAATATGGAATTCAAGGATACATCAATAACGATATACAGCCTTTTACAGAAGAATGCTCCTAGTTCGTGACAATGCGGAGAACCATTGTATTCATACAATACTCACTCATGTGTAGGCTAGTGGACTGCCATCAATGCAGCATGATGTTATACTGGATATTTTATCTCAGAACCGAAGGAGGAGGTTCGTCAACATGTTCAGATTGAACACGTTTTGTTTCAGTACATAATGATGTGTTCACAAATCCAGCAACAACTCGTGATAATGACGCAAGGATTGACATTGCATGCTCAAGACTTTGCATTATGAAAACTGTGCGTACTTTCATGGACGTATTCGTTTTCAACGTGTTCGCACTTTCAAACAGCTCGAAATTAGTATACGCATGCTTCGAATACCATGAAGCAAAAAATAAAAACAAGCACTTGAAACGAGTTGTTGAAGTGAAACACGCCTCGTTCATTACAGTTGCATTTTCTTATTGACGTGGTTCTGGCAAATATGCCACTCACTTGCTACAACGGATCGCCATGTTTCAATCATAGAATGGGTCCCAATGTATTCACAACAAATTTCGAAGTTTCGCGAAGGCCAAAGTACCAATTTATGTAAAATGATTTCACCATGTATTTGCAGGCAAGGTCGTCAAGGCATCACCCAGCTCCGCCGAGTAGATTGTGTTCGTAACTTCCAAAAGAATCGCAAGTGCACAAGTGCATTAGTAGAAAAAAGTTTTGATTGATTATTTGTGGAGAATCTTTTTACATTATTATTAAAAAATTCTGAATTATTTAAAAAAATAAAAACAATAATAAATAGAAAAACACCAATATTTGACCGCCGTTAAAACGATATTGATTTGCAAATTATGCATTTATAAATTGATTAGACAATTAATTTTAAAATTTGATCTTACCTTAAAAATAAAATTACACAGTGTAAAGCAAAAACGTACCCTTGTAGCCGTTCATTCCTATCGAGCTGATCACCAATTACGCGCAAAGCTTGTGCCACTTTTTTGATTTCGCATGAATCGTAAGCTTAACAGAAAATTAAACTCACCGATTTACAAAGTAGCAGCTTAAACACTTCAATAGAAATATAAGCTAAAAGACAATATGTGTTTATGGAAATTTATGTTTTATCACTAAATTACTGAAATGAGTAGCTTGAATTTGTTAATTTGAGTTGATATTTTAGTTGATTTGTTATTTGAGTTGATAAATTTGTTATTTGAATTGACATATTATAATACAACGTATGTTATTTATATATTAGTCAATTCATAAAAATGAAGTTTATTTTAAATTTCAATTTTTTATTTTAACTTGATATAAATTATAAAAAATCTTATATACCAATTATTTATTTTATTATTTAATTATTAAATTTTGATTTATTGATTTAGCATTATTATTTTAATTTATTTTTATTCATTTATTTTTATTTATTTATGAGCAGACTAAGTTAGCTGGTTTGATTAATAGCATAATCAATACGATAACTTGTAACTACTATTACTGATTAGTCGTTTATACTGTATCGAAATTAACTGAAACCCATCACGTGTCTGCAATAAGTGCTTGTAAGTGAATGTTTAAAAGGTCAATTCGTAAACTTTATGCAACTTTCCTTCGAAAAGATAACAATACACAAATAGTAGAAAGTAAGAATGTGATGATGCGTGTTTTAGTAGTAAACTTCGCCAGGCTATTTTACACAATATAAAAATACAAAATGAAACGATAAAAAGCAGGTTACATATAGCATTATCAAAAGTATTACTTGTTCGTATCTTAAAGTTATTCACATGCCTACTTTAGACTTTATAAATTAAAATTTCGTATGTGGTGGTAATATCTTAATAATATCTAATAGATCGTTAGATCATATATATAGAAGACAACGTGTATTTATATCAACAGATAGACATCAACTTGGGATTAAAACATTATATCGTAAGTATTCTATAAAATTAGGAAAATACGTATACTTCTTCGATTGAAATAAAAATCAGATAACCTAACTGATTATACGTATTTTATATTATTTATAAATTAAAAATAATAATGAAAAATAAAAATTAAATAATAAATAACATTTAATTCAATAATAAATAATAACAAATAATTAAAAATTGTTATAAGATTTTACTTCATTTATTTCAAGTTAAAATTTAAAAATTGTTATTTAAAATAAAAGTCAATTGCTATGAATTGACTAATAAATAACAGACGTTGTATCAGAATACGAATTAGAGGTCATCAGGAGGAAATGCTATGCTATCAGGTTTCGGCCCCTAACTCCTCTACCCAACATAGCAGCGGGGCCAAATACATGCTAATGATGTATTTCCTCTGATAAAACTATCTAGTATTTTATTCTTATACAAAGTATATCATCCATGAAAATTTGCCAATTAAGAGTTTAAATTTATTCTTTATATTATTGTGTTGATTTATATATTTTACTATTTTCTGCTTGATGTTATTTTTATAGTAACCTAGTTTAAAATATGTATCTATTAAATTATTTAAATGATTTTGAAGAAAGCCAATATCATTACAAATTGTTGCAATTCTTTAAATTTCATTATTTAATGTATTAAATTTAACGTAATTCATAATAAATTCAAAATTCGCATTTAAGGATAATATTGTGCGGTTTCAGTAATCCGATTAATCGTCCTAGAATCGAATTTCCGATGATAATATCGATAAGACCAGATTTACGGCAAACAACATTACATGCTTCGAAATACGGGATGACTGGATTCAAGTATATGTAAAGTCAACAAAGCGTGCATTCAAAAGCGCGTGCATTCAAAGCGTGCATGTTAGCGGACACTGGCATGAATTCGCGGACGCTGATTCATGTTATTAAAACGTAAAAAAACAGAGAATTAATTGTATTTTCGAAACACTAAAATGTGTTCATCTCGGGGATAAAAAAACTTAATTTAATTATATATTGATAATTCTTTAAAATATGCAATTCAATGAGCTTCGCATATTATGATGATGAACACTATTAGTGTTCTTGACTAAGGACGTGACCAAAAGAGCAGCATGTATGCAATTGCGACCTTTTGCATTTTTAAACATTTGCACATTTATTCGTTTTCTTAAAATAAATTACAAAACGAAAAATCACATGCAGAATAAAGTAAAGATTATTATAATTATCAAGCACATTCAGCAACAAAATTTGCAGTATATTTTTATATATTGATGCAGATTTAAAAAATACCTTTGTTTGCGAGATCCGTCTCGATAAATGTTTTCGCCGCTGCCAAATCTACTCCTTCCGTTACAGCACGGTACAAAACAAATTGCTCGAATATCATCCGTCCTTGTAAACCTATCTCCTTACAATCGGGTTCCTTCTTAAGCGAGGTAGCGTGAATGCTGCAACAGTATTTTCTCGGCATCTATTAACTACTAAGAAACAACAAAGATTATATCACCGTAGAAATCGAATATATGTAGAAATATGAATTAAAAATTACAGGTTTACTTCATAAAAAAACATTGTGCAAGTGAAGAGGAACTTTTCACTATCTACGTGGAAAGGAAGTGATACATTAAATTACCTTTTACATATAAATACTAACTCGATTATAAAGTAAATTATGAGATATTCTATTTTAAATAACGTATAGTCCATTACCTGGGGACATAATACACCTATTCTCAGGTAAAATGTATGTCGCTTTCACAACAATAAATCACAATTAACAATGCGATGACGGAAATAGATGACGAATAAAACAAAGTGTAAAGGGTATTAAAACGCAGAAACAAAAACTAACAGGTACTCAAGAAGAATAAAAGTACTTATTACAAGCTCGCTGTCTATAATCGGCTCACCGAATCGTATAAGGTGAGATCGTATAATATGAGATTCTAAGATTGCAAAGGGGACGTATGGACATTAAAGGTATTAAAGATAAAGCTTGGCACTAAAAAATCCTACTAATATAGACTCGGTAGAAAAAGCTGTAAATTTTGAGCTTTAAGAATATATCTAATATATTCTTAAATATCTAATATTGTATATGTTAGTGTATATAATATTTTACATAATTTATGATGATTTATTATATTATAATACATATATTATTAAAATAAGCTATATATTTTTGCATTGCTCTTCTTTTATATCGAATGCTAGAATCTATTGATATTTAAAGTTGCTAAGATTATGCACTCGAGGCATTAATATCTGAAGTGACTCCTGCATATCAAACAATCCCACTTCTTTATTTTGTGTACCTAATATTGTTGAGGCAAATGTATAAAAATTGTAAAAACATTATTTAGTAAAATAATCTATTATTATAAAAACATTTAATACACTATAACACGAAAAATATGTTCGATTTTAGCTACGCACAAGCAATCAATTATTTTTCTGACACGATCTCCATTTTAAAAAAATCACAAAGCACTAATCTAAGTTAATTTGACCTATATATTTCTATACATGAGTTGGTTATGACTAAACTTCTCGAAATATTTTTAAAATGATCAAATAATGGCCTAAAGCGCTGTTGCGACCTTCCATGTTATAGTAGTCATTGTAGGTGGTTCAAGCTCGTTTGACATATTAAACCTACTTGCTATTTACCCGTCAAAAGAGAAAGGTGGTACCTCCTTAAAAGTTATAACATTTAGACATTTAGACGTTCCACATGTTCTATATTAATCAACATTCTCAAATATAAATGATTTGAAACATACTTATTTTGAAGTATATATATATATATTGTAGAACAATAAAATGAATTAAGCAACTCTCTGAAGAAAAACTTATTATTGTTCCGACTAATTAAATTTATAGATTTAAGAAATTAAATTTCTAGATTGAAGTTAAATTTCTAGATTTAAGAAACCCTCTTAGGGCAAAACATATATATAGTTTCGTACGGGATCATGTAGATCGATTGAAATCGGGACTGGTGATCCTCTGATGGATCAAAGGATCACCTTTGATGAAGGGCAGAATAGTTGGTAGTCAGCCTTCTGGCGAGCCCGGGGCTACCAACATGTGGCAAAAAGCGGGCGAAACCAAAACGGCTGTGGCAATGATGCCGTTAGTAGTCAAGGTGTATGGAATTGGATAACATGAAGGAAGGATTCTGTAGCTGGTTCTCAACTCTGTGTATTGTCCGCTAACCCCTATACCACCACGCACGGTTTCCGCCTCGGCCTCCTCAACACTAGATATATTCTTTATAAATCCAATCTCATCCCAAACCTCTTCACCAAGCAATTCATCGATCTCTTCTGCATCACCGAATCCTGACACTCTGATTTCAACAACCTCACCATTAGCCGTTTGCTCAATAGTTGAATACGCCCACCCCATCCGCTGATTCCTTTCAAAATTCTCTAATTATTGCGGTATTGCCGAATTCGCTTGTCACCCTGCGTCTCTTCGCAAAATCACACCCCCTTTCAGTCCTGGCTCTTTAAATTGATCACCTGTCGTTCTTCTAGCTCGTTAACTCTGGATCTAGCCACTGTATCCCGTAATAGTTCATCAGCTCCTACCTCCTTATGTTCACCGAACTCGATGAACTCCCGTCCCACTGTTATTTGTCCTCCATTTATTCACTCGTTCTTTGCGACTTTAAAATAAGCATCGACGCCCCTCTACCCTTTATTCCATCCGGTTCATCAGCGTACTATCCGACAACGATTACAACTCATCTTCACTGCAACCACACATGACCTTGGGGAACTTGACATAATTGCTGTCCCTGATTGTTTTTCTGCCCACACATCACCGCTCTCTAAGACGTACTATCCGCCCGCTCCCTCCGTCTCTTGCTTAACGCCGGTCTCATTTCAACCTACTACGTACCAAATGCAACTACATTCGACAGCATAAAATAATCACTTCGCACAACTCTAAGTCTCTCTGGCGTACTTATAACTCAATCCTTGCTCGCTCCTCTAAGCCTTGCAACATCAATCCCCATTATTATTCGTCATCTCTCCATACCAAAGTATCCACGTTGCTCTTTCACACCCCGTCACCATCATTCCACCCTTCCTCGCATCATCCTCAGGAACTCTTTCATATTCTCCCTTGCTAAAGTATCATCTGTCCTTATATTCTTGCCCAAAAAACCTAACATACCGATCCCATGCCTACCCCATACTTAAATAAATATGCTCATCGATATCCTCTTTTCTCACTACCTTGTTTATCTCGTCCATTCGCAGTGGTCTCTTTCCTTGACACTGGAAATCCGTTATCATTCTTCCACTTCTTAAAAAAACAATCGTTTGACCCCTCTCTCTTCTAGCTATCATCTCATTTCACTCCTCCTTACTTTTTATAAGCTATTAGAACGCCTCATGTAAATACAGATCAATGTGTATCTCTCTTCATCCAATCTGTGTCTTCCCTTCCAATCCACTTTCAGCTCTAATCACTCCACCAAAATCGTCTGCATGAAAATTTACAACGGCCTACTCATCTCTCGTAACAAGGCTCTATGTAGTGTTCTCATCTCCATCGACCTCTCCTCCGCCTTAGACATCGTCGATCACTCCATCTTCCTTTCTCCCATTCGTTATGATTACGGATTTTCTTCCTCCTCTGTAGCATGGTTTGCCTCATATATATATATATATATATATATATATATATATATATATATATATATATATATATATATATATATATATATATATATCCGACCGTTTATTTCGCGTCTGTTGTAATTCATCATCCTCCCATCCCATCCCAATTTTCTGCGGAGTCCTTCCATTTCGATTATCACCTTTCCCTTATACCCTTTGTCCGTGACAAGGTACGGACGTATAACTTAATTCTAAGTGACAATCGCCGTATCCACCCCGTTATCGACTTCCGTTCTTGTATGTCTCTTCTTTCATCACTTATCTTCCCCAAAAACGATTATTGCCTCAGCCTTTTCGTCAATTATCCAAAATTTATCATCCTACCCCTATAAACTTAGATATATGACAATATCTAAGTCATATATGAGTCGTCGTCGGCAATTAATCAGCGTAAATTGAATGATATGGGGAAGTGTGTAGAAGATAAAACCGACGATGGAAATTGTGTAGAAGAAATTCAACCGAAGACACCTAAAGATAACCAGCTTTTACAATTTCCGGTGTATGTTTCAGCATCAGTTGTCAAATCGGTATAATAGGACTCGATCCAGAGTTCAGTGCTCAAAGTGGGGATGACATCATATCTAAGTCATCCATAGAGATCGACGAGCGAAATTGTACTGATGATAGTACTAATAATCGATACACCTCCCTAGCTCGATAAAGTTAGGTCCATATTGGGACGTGTATTATCTGATTGTGATTCGCAATTTATAACATCCTTGAAAGTAGTTTCCCTCTTTCGCATAGGCAAATCTAATGATACAAATGCGAAACCTCGCTTATTAAAAATAGTATTCAGTGACAAAGAGTACGTTAATATTTTATTAAGAAAATTGGTAGTGGCATTAGATTACTTAGAGACTTAGACCCGTCAGATAGAGAAAAGTTAAAGCTGGCTAAGATTGAGCTTCAAAAAGACTCAACAGTGGGGAGCGAAATCTTAGGATTCAAAATTTTCAAGTAGTGCGACGCCGCCATCGTGTGTTTTGGACAATGTTACCCTCACACGACAAAATTTCACAAGCATTCGACCTCTCGAGCTGCGTTGCACCTATCAAAGGAATAACAAAAGTCCATATGTAACCAATATACCAGATACTTATTGTGAAAAATTTGTGTTATATTCTAATCTTCAGAGTATCCTCCCAAAAATGGTAGAAGTTTCGCTACTTGCTGAAGAAAGTAATGCTAGTATCCTGGCATTCAGTGAATCTTGGTTGAATTCTAACATTGATGACTCAGAAATTACAATTCCCGGTTACAGCTCATACCGTTGTGATCGTGTTAATGTCAGAGGTGGCGGTGTAGTCATATACGCGCGAGATAGTATCACTACTAGTCTCCTATATCACGATAATGAGGATATTAGTTACAAATCACTATGGTGTCGTTTCGAAAGCCCTGATTCCTCTGATGTCATTGGACTTGTGTACAAAAGTCCTATGGCATCCACCAAACGCCTCCGGAAAGATTTAGAACGGTTCGCCTCTTATGAAAACTTAATCTTACTTGGGGACTTTAATATGCCACGTATAGACTGGTATACTTATTCCCGTTTGAGCGGATGTGATTGGGAATATTCTAAACTAATCGATTTATTAAACGAGCTGAATTACTTTCAGTACGTAAATCAAGACACTCGTTTCAGAGGCTCTTCTAGAAGTCTATTAGATTTATGTTTGTCTAACCATGATCTACCGATAAATATTGACTACATACAAGCTATAGGGAATAGTGACCATTGCAGTATGTTAATTCGCTTTCTGTTCGTTCTGCCTTCCATAAACACTTGTCACAGCGAGCTCAACGTTTTCAAGACCGATTTTAGCGAAATCGGTAGGCACCTTGATCGCGTTGTTTGGCTTGACCCATTTGTGGTCGGATTGGAATGTGCATGGAGGTTTTTTCGAGATACTCTTGCTTCTCTTCTAGACAGATATGCGCCTTTACGTGCTTCACGCTCCCGTAAATACAATAAGCCGTGGTTTGACGTAGAGTTAGGAAATCTTCTTAAGGAGTGTAAGATCCTTTATCGTCGATATCGTCAATCTAAAGGAGAATATCAATTATATCGAAACGCAAGAAACAGATTTACGGCACTTAAAAGATCTAAGAAACTCTACTTTAAGAAATCACTCGTTTATAATATTAAGTATGAGCCAAGTTTATTTTTCAAATATTGTGCATCCAAAAATCGATCGACGCAAATGTTTTCCGTTACGTGTGAAAAATAAAGTAGTTGTCAACGATTATATGGTCGCTAATACATTTGCAGAGACATTCTTTCCTAGAATAGATGAATCAGTTACTGTACACGGCACCTTTCATCATAATAATAAATCATCTAACTTGACGTCACATATTTATATCGCTCATGTATATGAGCAACTTCGACGATTAAAACGGTGTCATTTTGCTGGCCCTGACGGATTGCCATCCATCCTACTTAGAGAATTAGCATCCCACATTTGCGGTCCACTACATCGAATATTCATATTTTCCTTATGCAAATCAAAGATTCCCCTCGACTGGCTAAAATTGATAATTTGACCCGTATATAAAAAGTGATAGATCATGCGCCAGCAATTTTAGACCAGTTAATCTAACATGTATTTGCTGTAAGGTACTAGAGCGTTTGATTTTGTTACACATCAACCGCCATATTTCGATAAATAACCTTTTACATATTGCCCAACATGGATTTCGTTCGAGTAGATCAACATGTTCAAATCTTCTAATTGCTAGAGATGATTGGTTCAGTGCTTTTGATGCCGGTGTCGACACCAACGTGGTATTCGTGGACTTCTCGCGTGCTTTCGATACAATCAATCATAATATACTTATTGGCAAACTTATAGGACTTCGCTTTGATTCTATAATTGTTAATTGGATTCGTGCGTATTTATTAGATAGAACTGCAGCAGTCAGAGTAAGTGGGAATTTGTCGGATTGAACTTCTATATGTAGTGGTGTACCACAAGGATCGATTTTAGGACCAATTTTATTTAATATATATATTAACGAACTCCCATCATTACTGCTGTAAGAAACGTTGTTGTACGCCGATGATCTTAAGATCTATTGCTGTATTGTTAATGACCTTGACCGACAAATGTTACAGTCTGATCTCGATATATTGACGTATTGGAAGCTGAGAACTGTTTAAGTATTAATGTGACAAAATGTGCATACATGCACATAGAGAATAAGTTTTCGACAACCAGCTTCTCAATTAATTTACAACCCAATCCTATGGTTCGTCAATATAGAGACTTGGGCGTCGTCGTTTCGGATGATCTAGGCACTAGGAAAAATACGGAGCAAATATGTGCTAGAGCAACTCAAATTTCCGGTATGATTTCCAGATGTTTTAGTAAATTAGAAATTGACTCATTTAAACTTTTATTCACTACTCTCTGTTCAAGTGTTCTTAACTATTGTTCTCCAGCATCATACCCAGTTAAAAATGACCTGGTTGTAGTGTGGCGGGCGATGAGCAATCCTAAAAATCCAGTTAGAAGTTTATTTCGTACGCGAAATGACTCAAGATTACACTGGTGTAAAAAAAAAACATTAATTTTGCCGTGCGTGTCATTCCAGCTTGGAACAGTTTACCGGCGGAAGTGGTGAAGCAAACAAACAGACGTGGATTTGTATCTACTTTGAAGAAACTGACTAATTTTTAATTACTTTGTTGTTAGTTTCCTTTTTATATTTTAAATTGTGAAGGTGTCTATTGAGCCACGCTCGCTGACATTCAGCGCAGATAATAAGCGAACTCCTCAATTTATTTGTTTATTTTTGTTTTCTCCGTCGCTTGAGGGCTGCTAAGGGTTATGATATATCATATATATTATGATATATCATACTATTTTTTATTTCTCTCTTTCTCTTTTTTATACTGTGATGCCCCTGTTTTGAGCTTTGCTCTTTTGGCGGTCAATGAATAATAATATAAATATTAAAGGCGTGATATCTGCTATTAATAAATTACACTGAGCATATGTAATAACTAAAACGCTACATATTTACGTAAATTATGAATAGGACGAGTATCCGAAGCCTGTGCGGTGATTCTCCTCGATGTTTTCGAATTCATTTAATTCTGATTCCAGTTAAGCATACATAGAGCATGTGTAATTTTAAGAGATCAACGTAGACAAAACTTAATGCTTTTAAAAAATCACCCCAACGGCAGCATTCAGTCAGGGTTCTACAGTTTTTTGCCATAATCACAGAAAGATGATGTGTTTTCACTCTAATACTCACGTTCTCCCTACTCACTCCTTCCAAATCTCCGTGATTCCTACTTTTCTATACGCCGTTCACATCTTATTCTTATACGTACTAAACGTACTATCTTTTGGCGAAATCAACTCGAGTTATCTTCCAACTCTAAATCTCATTGGAAAATCGTAAACTCAATTCTTTCACGATCATCTACTTCTTGTAATATAAATCCTGATGAATTTCTTCTTATTTACAAACTAAACTACCTAATTTACTTTCCCTACTACCCATAGCCCCCTTGTACCCACTCTTCTCTTTAACTACTTCCCTCCCAGAACTATTCCACCTTCTTCCCGTTTCGTCTGATGAAGTTTCTTCCGTTCTGCTGTCATTGCCTAATACAACCTCTCCTTCTGACCTAATTCCCACTCACTTGCTTAAAAATATCTGCTCCTCTATCTCACCCTTCCTAATTACATTGTTCAACTCGTCCATCCGTAGCCGTACATTTCCTTCCGTCTGGAAATGTGCTACTGTTAGTCCTCTCATCAAAAAGCAATCTCTCGACTCCTCACTACCATCTTCGTACCGTCCAATCTCACTTCTCCCAACCCTCTCTAAACTCCTTGAGCGTCTCGTTCTCAAGCAAGTTAATACATATCTCTTTTCCTCTAACTTGTTTCCTCCCTTTCAAGCCGCTTTTCGCTCTAATCACTCTACTGAAATTGCCTGTCTTAAAGTTTATAATGACTTACTCATCTCGCGCGATCATAAATTATGTAGTGTCATAGTTTCTTTTGATCTATCGTCTGCTTTTGACATCATTGATCATTCGATTCTTCTACATCGCCTTCGTCATGATTATGGTTTCTCTTTACCCAATGTATCATGATTTTCTTTATATCTATCAAACCGTACATTTCGCGTCTATTCTAACTCTTCTCTCTCCCATCCTTCATCCATCCCGATTGGTGTTCCACAAGGCTCCGTATTAGGCCCTATGCTTTTCTCTCTTCTTCTCAGTGACTTGTCTTCGATTTCTCATAAATTTAACTTCCATGTTATGCAATATGCTGATGACATTCTCATCTGTGCTCACGCACCTGCTTATCGTATTCATGATCTTAGTGTTTCTGTTTCCAGCTGTCTTGTCTCAATTTCCAATCATCTTTCTTCCCTTCGCCTTTCTCTGAATCCTGACAAATCTAAAATTATGTGGATCCTACCTCGAAGCTTCATCGTAGAACCTCCTTTCGTATCACTAAATTCTACATTTCTTCCTATCGTTGATAATCTCGTTTCTCTAGGCTTTCATTTCGACAACCGACTTTCACTTAAACCTTTCGTTAGTGATAAAGTACGCTCATCTACCTTGATACTCCGCAATCTCTGTCAAGTTCGTAGATTGATCGATTTCCCTTCTTGTATGACTCTCATATCTTCTCTTCTTTTCTCAAGACTTGATTACTGTCTTAGTCTATTTTCGAACTCACCTAAATCCACTCTTCTACCTTTACAACGCATCATCAACGCTGCCGTCCGAGTTCTTCTCCGTCTTCATCGTTTTAATCATACATCCCACTATCTTGTTTCTCTTGATTGGCCTACCATTTATTGTCGTGTTCAAATTCGTCTTTTTATCATTGCTTTTCGCCTTATAACTTCTCATACCCCTTCATTTCTCAACCTTCCTTTTCTCGACAATTATCGTACTGTGTATTGTGCTCTGCGTTCCCGTAATTCCCTTCTTTTACATGTCCCAATCTACTCTACCTCTTTTGGCTTCCGCTCCTTCGTTGTGGCTGCTCCTCTCTTGTGGAATCAACTGCCTATTCATATCCGCCAATCAACATCTATGCCGTGCTTCAAACGCCAAATCCAATTTTGTTTCAACAATTAACTATCTATCTGTGACTTTTGATGTTCTTTTTTGTTTGTTAGTGGTCATGTAAGCGTGCATTTTGCACGCATTTGCCACGTTAAATAAATTATTGTAGTATTATTACTACTAGAATTTACTTTTAGACAAAAATTCTATAATATACTGCCGAGATCATCTAAAAGAGCAAATAAGATAACCTAACTGAGTATACTTATAACTAGTCTAGTAACTTAGTCTACTTGTTTATAGAAGAGTGGAGAGTTACCTTCTGAAATAAAAATAACTTAGAGACGAGCGATTTAGAGTAAAACAAAATTCTCGACAAGGATATTAGTGATGATAAGATGACAAACATGTTGGTTCACCGTCCGCAATGGAGTAAGATCCATGGTCCACTAAGGTGTGGCCAATTATAAAAGTTTAAGGATTTAGAAAATATTAAGTAGATATTCACGGAATCATCAGATAAAGAAGTTGGATGATAAATTTTGAGAGCAGGAAATTGAATGTAATAATAGTCTTTATTATAAGCTTGCCATCTATCTTAGGTTAGCAAAATAAGAATAATTAAAGGTTACATTCAAATCTACTCACATAGTCTGGTCACGCAGATATCTCATTGCATTTGATATGAAAGATTTGGAAAAGGTTGTTGTCCGACATGTCATTAAGTCATGTTTAATCAATCGTCTTAAATGATATTTCTGTTCAGCCTTTTAAACCATTAGATCTGTAAATTTTGTAAGGTTACAGAAGCGCCTGACATATTTCTCCAAGATTAAAATTTATTGATCTTCTAAGTCAATAAAATCGCTGTTAAATATATTCGATGCAGCCTTCTGAATATGAATATTCAGAAGATATGGCAAAGCGTTGCTGAGATACGCAACGCTTTGCCATATTCATATAAGTAGGATAACAATATATCATAACTAGGCTAATTAGACTCTTTTATAAGAGTTTAAGTTGGTCACAAGGCATGACCACTCGCGACATATATGAATACTTATAAAAACTAACTTTTTAACCTTCAACCTAACTAAATCAGAAATTGAGGGCCAGGAGAATATTCTTCGTTGCGTAGGACCAGGCTAAATTGTATTTAATGTTTTCTCGAATGAATTATAATAAGGAAAGTTAATTTGGCAGAGACGAAAAGTAAGACAAAGTAAATGGAAATTTAAGCGTTGGGATGAATGTACTCACAATACACGAAAATACATGCTTAGTCGGAGTTGTGTGTAAAAACGACTCCTTTGCGCAAGCACTAACTGCTCTTACACAAGGCCTTATAGACGAGCTTAGAATGAAACAAATTGTGTCATAATTCGCCCTTAAGAGGGATGCTATATACAACTAGCATCAGCAGAACCGGACCAGGCAGGGTGATTCACAAAGTGAACTAATCACTGCTTTCTCAGGATGCATCATCAAGTAAATAAGGGAACGAATGTTACATAAACAAATCTTGAGAATATAGTTATATTAAATTAGTTTCTCTTATAAAGCATGTTTTTAACCTATTGTAATTAGTTATTATTATTTAAATTCAGAATTTTAAATGGGACAAAAATTGATTTTTAATTTTATCCTCAAATTTTTAATTTTATTCATTTTTATCATATTAATTTTTATTTTAAAATATCAAGAAAAATCGCTTGATGTTTTGTCATTTTATAATTTTCTATGCAAGTTCTCCATTCTTTATATTTTTGGTATATTTAACAACAATTATACCAAAAATATTCACATTATTTGCTATTTGATAATTTAGCTCCATTCTTATTAACAAAATTGTTCCCCTTTATTATACCTGAAAGTGACTTTTTTTAAGTTTAATGAAAGTTTACTAATGTCAATTTGTTATTCAAATAGCGTTCCAAATAATAGTAGTTTATGTACGTAACAGCTTAGATATTGTACGAATATTTATAAGACGCATGAATTAACTATTACAGAAGATACTGACTTTATTTCATTCAACACGTAGAGCCCTTATTACCATTTTGTTTTCGTTTCTATTACTTTCTACTCAGAGTAATTTTTATATTACTTAAAATTAAATAAGTTATTAAAAATTAGATAATAACGTTATGCTTTTTAAATAATACCGTAATAGTAATAACAAAAATGATCAACAAGATATAATATAAATTATTTAGTGTGAGCTCTTCACAAACTCTTCAGTTCCGCCACGAGCGGCTTGTGTCCAAGCTCGCCACATCCTCCCCGCCGGCGTCTACCTGGCTTGTCTCCTTTGCCGTATTTGCAGCTGATTCGGTTGGCGCGTCCAATGCTTGCAACGGAACCCCACATGATTCGCTTTCGACTGATGATAGTCGAGTTAATATACCAGCGATATCATTGTATGGTTCAGTATTAAACATACGACGCTTCGGTGTTTCCATTATCGTCTGTGGGGCATCAGATAGTGGGTGGTTGCGTCCATTCAACGACGCTAAGATTGCCCGAGCATTTCCGCGCATGAGGGCCAACGATGCTCTTTGTAATAGGTGATCTACCGTTTTATGATATTCGATCCCAGTTGTGGCGGATATCTGTCTTGCTATCGATCGCATAAGACGTTCGCCTTGGTCGTTCCAGCCCCCATACGTCTATACTACTGCCGGTATAAATTGATAACCAGCGGACTTTATACGTGCTCTATACTTCCTCTCCTTGACATTGACTGCATACATTGTTGCTGCATAGCCTGGCGTTATCGATGTGTTTGCTATGTACGCTGATTGTTGTGGATGTGTTACAGCGAAATCAACTGCACGAGGAGGGTCCCCATGAATCAAAACGTCTGCAGGTCGTTCACGAAGGTCTGGTATAAGGTTCCTCACCTCCAAAGCGATATGCATTCCTGCAGATTGAGCGGCATGAAAGACCACATCGCGAATTCCGTTGTGTCGCAGTCCCGGGTAACCCCCATATTGGCAGGTCAGCGCATGTAGGCCGACTGAATCAGCGGGGAGAAAGCATCGCCCACACCGATCTCCAGGTGAAAATAGAGGCGCACCAAGCCAAAATCGAGTTAAGGCGCAAAACTGCGAAGGGGGAATGTCCATTCCGAGCGCTTTATTTGGGACCACTCGTAACCAGGAACTGGCGTGAGGGCGTGACACAGCCAGCAATCGAGCTCTGTTGAAGTGGTGAACGTCCGTAAGCATTTGCTCGTAGACTTTATTATCGAGGAGCATTGATAGCTTGTGTTGACTGTCAGATTGCATTATTGGTGGTGATTCATGTAGTGAAGATAATCTCTCGATAAAGTCAGATAGTCCTGGGAAAGTATTGACAGAAAGTCCCCATTCGGCACATACCCTTTGTACACTGGCAATGTACGCACAAGGTGCATGCTTCACAGTTTCGCGGATCCCGAAGCCACCCAACCTTAAAGGAAGCGTAATTTGGGTTCGTATCTGAGGGTTTAGCTGGACAGACGTCATCTCGCTAAAAGCGGAAATGGTCGAATCATCAAAACTTTTGTAAAACGTGTTGCCATAGTCAGGATCAATCGTTCTCGTCATGTGGTTTATTTTCGGGGCACTGGCGCAATGTCGCAGTAGTAAGTAAGCGACCTGTGTATCAGGAATGGTGGTTATCAAATCGATTTGACTTCTTAATTTTGGCAAATTTACTCTCATTAGCTGATTATTAACAAAATCTTGGCACCCTATAGGTGTGCCGAGCAAGCAAACATTTTTACTTTCATTAAGTATTGGTTGAGATGCACATGCCTCTGAGAAAGTTTGCAAGGCTACGGCAGAGCCTATAATCTCGGTCTTTTGCCAGTTAAGGTCCAAACGGAGTAGAGCAAACTCTCTTTCTAGGTAAGCCAGCGCATCAGCTACTGCTGTGGGATGCCCTCCGATTATGCCGTCATCCAAATACCAGCGGTTTAAATGTATTCCATGTAAGCAACCAACCGAAGTGATGCAATCATGAATTGCCAATGAAAATAGAGACGGTCCTAAGGGATCTCCTTGTTGTACGCCTTGGCATGATCGAAGGGGCTCTAAATTTCCGAATCGAAGCAATGATGGCTCGGAGTAGCAGTATCTCAACCACGGCATTAATTGCGGGACAGATCGTTGAATTACACTGAATATGGCATGTCGGCTGATAGAATTGAAAGCATTCCTGAGATCGACCTTAGCCCACACCCAGTCATCCTTATCGCGTCGTCGAGTGTGTTCATCTCTCACAATGTGTATTATGCTATCAACCCCGTTTTTAGTTGCTACACCGAGCTGAGTTGGTTGCAACACTGACAAAAAGACTGTGCTGAGTTTACGACATGCACATTTTGAGCAGAGTCGTCTAAGCGTTTCCCCGACCGCGATAGGACGCACTCCATCGGGTTCTTTCACAAGTGCAATCAGATTCGCACCACATAAGTATCTGGCCACAGATTCATGTCCTCCCCCACCCAAAAGGGTGTTCACAAGGGACGTAATTCGCTGCAAAAACGATCCAGACAAATCTGATGTTAGTAAATCTTGTAAATGCTCTGGGCGAAGTCCTAGGCAGCCGGACGCTGACGTCGAGGGAAATGAGAAAATGGCTGCCCTCACGAGACTGCAATCCACAATCAAAGAATTGACTTGAAAGCCTGCATCAAGGCAAGTATCCGATTGTAAACGATAAATCCCGTTTTGTGGGTGTAGATTAAGCAGTTTTTCACGAACTGTCTCATTGACCGGGGCCAATCCATTATAACATAGTCTTTTCATCGATTTTCCGTAGTTGCCACGTCGAGCAAGAGCCATAGCTGAGTTAGTAGGGACATCTGCGGCGCGCGAAGCTTCGTAAGGTTTGGCGAGACTGGCAATAAGTTGCTCCAAAGGTGTGGAGGTGTACCGGCACAAGCTTTCTTTCATGTGACTTGCATTATTGCGCTGTGCACGCTGTGATGAGGACCTCTCGATATGAGTTGCAAAAAATATCTTTGGGAACAATAGTAGACGTACCCATGACTCCTCTGTATTCAAAGAAAGTGCGTCCTTTATTAAATCTGACATTATTTTTGCTGCCATTCCGCGTATTCGTGTAGGCAAACGAACTACAGTGCCTGATTGTCTTCTCCATCCCTGATGTAGACAATCGGTAGCAAGAGTATCCGGTGTTGAAGCTCCAATTGTATGCTCAGGCTCAACGCACTGTTCATTTTGAGCCAAACATGCGCGGCAAACCCACTTGGGAATTATTGCAGCTTGCTTTTTGGTCAGGCCAACACAAGATAAGTGGTGCCACGTAGAACATGTATCACATTTTATCAGGACCTTACGCCGATTTATCTTCATGCATAAATATATACCGTAATAAATAAGAAATATAAAAAATGATTAATGTATTAAAATTTTAAAAATTTGAATGAAGCATATTAGCCCTAATATTTTATTATGTTCTGATTGTTATATTTGTTAATTTGTACATTTTTAAACTGTGGTGTGCCGTAATTGTAAAATTATTAAAAAATCATTTTAAAAATATTTTATTTGATGGTAAATAACGATTGACGATCACAGAACTGTTATTTTGAGTTACCTGAAACAACTATTTGGCGCATTAGTTCGTTATTTATATTGAATACTAAATTTTAGTATCGTTTTCAATAACTAAATCAGGAATTGAGGGCCACGAAAAGATTCTTCGTTGCGTAGGGCCAGAATAAATTGTATTTAAAAAAAGTTTGAGATAAATAACATACATTTGAGATAAAATAACATACACTGCTAACAAATAACTATTTACAACTACGATTGGCACGCATTTGCAACTCACTTGACTAAGCAATACGATAATAAGTGTTCTAGCAAATTACAATTAATTACAATCAATCCAGTTCTTGATCAATCCAGGATTACTTAGAATCAATCCAGTTCCTGATCAATCCAGGATTACTTAAACGGAACAATATAATAACATACAAGCGAATACCTCGTTGTCTCACGATTACAATGACCAAAAAATATAAGAAGGGCAGAATCAATGACTCATTATCTGACGACTGTTACACTCAGTTAGAAGTAGGCTGCGATGCGCCAAACTGTGATGTGTGGAGCATTGTCAAAGTCAAGAGTAAAGATCAGGCGATATATCACTTGCGATCATTCATGTGCGGCTTTTGCAGTGCTGTTATACGAAGGGCTACGAGGAGTGAGCAAAACAAACCTACCGATGATAATGATAATAACCAATGTACCAATTCATGTACAGACACCACAAAACAAGCCGATCAACTAGAGATCTCCCCTCACGTCCAGAGTAAAACACAACATGATAATAGCCTTTCTGTGGCTTCAACGCCAACTCGAGTGTGGAAAAGGGGACATGAGAGGTCATATACGATTACTAAGATAGTTTCTGATGACGATTCGCACATCATTTCATCTACGCTAGAAAATTACTTGCCTCCTAAATCAGTAGTAAATGCCACAAGTTCCAACATTGAAGTTGAGCCTTAATGCCGGATGGGCGACAGTGTTTTACGGACTTCATTGAATTCAAAGCATGCTCTTATAAATGTTGCACCATGTGATAAGCCAATTATCGACAACAATGACACCAGTGTCCAAGCAAATTCGTCGTCCAGCTTGTGCACGTATTCAGACAACAGATCCCCAACCCATATAGCATCGAACTTTTCCCCTACAGAAAATAGTGAAGTTCGACATGCGAAGTCGGTTGAGATAACTCGGCATCATTATGACAGGTCATATAGCGTGTTATTCAGCGAACTTACTGAGTCCAATTCCGCAAACTCACAGGAACATATGGACCATGACGTGTCTATTTTGCGTAAGGTATTATCCCATCTATTGCATGAAGGTGATGAAGAGTTAGCATCGTCTATACACGTGAAGAAGCTATTTCGGCTTGGTAAAAGAACACAGGAGAAACCAAGACTGTTGAAGGTGATATTGTCCTCTAGTGATCATGTGCGCATGTTGTTATCACGTGGATATCGTCTTAGGGGGTTGCCATTTCGTATCCTTCGTGACCTTTCGCCAGATGAGCGATTACAATTACGAAAAGCAAACATCGAATTGAGACACCGGCTTTCTCAAGGTGAGGCTAATATATGCATACGGGATTTTCGGGTTGTCAAGTGGCGTCCTGTCGTACGTTGGAAACAGTTGGCTCCTTTAACTGTCGGGACCCCTGTTTCCATGTAAATTCAGAGAACACTGACCATTCCTTAGGGTATCTGATTGTATTTGATAGACCGTGACTTAGTAAAGCCAAAAAGGATTCCAATGCAACTCGTTGCTATTTATCGGTAGGTTATTCAAATTTACAAAGTCTTCCTGCACAACTTGTAGAGCTTCGATACCATGTTGAGGTTAATGCGTATGATATATTCTGTGTTAGTGAGTCATGGCTACATGAACACATCTTGGATGCCACTGTAAATATTCCAGGTTATCGTCTACTTCGAGGGGACAGGAGGTCCAGTATGCGAGGGGGCGGTGTTGCAGTGTACGTTCGAGACCATTTGCTAATTTCTGGCATCGATCAAGTTTGTGATCCGCAAGGCTCGTTCGAGAGTATTACCTTTCATATTGGGTATGATCGTGTTGGTATCAGTCTCTGCGTTGTATATCGCTCACCTTCTATGATCACTGATTGTAATCTTCTGAAGTCAGTATTGCGATCGATAAGTATCAGTTCTCATTTCCTTCTTCTAGGAGACTTCAACCTACCTAGATCAGATTGGCGGCAAACAATATTTGATGATGGCACCGTCGTAGAAAGAGAAATCTCCCACTTCCTCGCTGATGAACTCTTACTAGTACAACACATTCAAGAGCCCACACGATTTTCTTCCCATAATAATGATACTATACTTGACTTGGTTTTTTCCAAACGTCTTGAAGACATAGCTCGAGTGGATTATCTTCCACCGATAGGTAACTCTGACCACTGCGTGCTATCACTACAGGTCACCCCAAACTTTAAATTCCGCCATTTTACGGCTCCCATCGTAAAACGGGTTTGGTCAAAAGTGCTTGATGAGCAAATTTTATCTTTCTGTCAACGTCGTCCACTATCTTTAACAAATACTAAAGAAGTCTCACTAAAAGTGATTGGGGATTACCTTTTAGGTATTTCTGACGTGTTTGCACCAAAGCGTATCATCTCGCCAAATACTAAATATCCTGTTTGGTTCGATAAGGACCTGAGATTGATGTTGCGAGTACGAAATCGTCTTTGGAAGTTATCTCGTTCGCTTCCGTATTACGCCAACATTTATAGGTATCTTAGGAACGTCTGTACTCGTATGAAAACGTTAAAACGTGATAAATTCGAATCTACAATCATCAAGGAAGTTAATCGCAACCCCAAGCTATTTTGGTCATATGCTCGGCAAAACGGAACGCTCAACTCTGCAATCAAGCATGTGCACTCTGAATGTGGCTTGGTTACAAATGAAACTGATATAGCTGAGACCTTCGCATCCTCGTTCTCTTTATCCACTTTACCACATTGCGATTCTCATATGATATGGTACGGGTGCTCTATCCCTCCGCGTAATGAATCCCGGCCAATTTGCGTTACTGAAATTCAAGATTATCTCAATAATATTCGTCCTTTTAGCGCAGCTGGCCCCGATGACATCTCCCCATACCTGCTCAAAGCTTTATCGAGTTACCTGGCACCATTCCTGACTATTATCTTTGATAAAATTCTGGCCACTGGCAGTGTCCCAGAAGATTGGAAAACTGCAACCGTTGTTCCTATTCCCAAAAATTTTTTTGCATCATCCTGTGGTGATTATAGGCCAATAAGCTTAACCTCTTCTCTGTGCAAAGTTCTCGAACGCGCCATCAGCACTAGAGTCTACGATCATCTTGTCTCTCTTGGTATACTATCGTCCGCTCAACATGGTTTTCGTCACTCACGTTCTTGTTTGACGAACTTGCTTACCGCGCGCGAAACTTAAACCCAGTCGTTAAGTTTTGGTAGCTCACTCGATATAATCTTTATTGATTTTTCGAAAGCCTTCGATCGCGTCACTCATGATGGGATGATTAGGTTGTTAGCACACTACGGAGTATCCTCCATGTTATGCAATTGGATTCGTGATTTTTTGGACGGGAGATCATTTCAGGTGAGGGTTGGCAATAGCATGTCTTCTACTAGGTTAGTTAAATCCGGAGTTCCGCAAGGTACAGTCCTTGGTCCCTTGCTTTTTATTATATTTCTCAATGATCTTCTGTTACGCATAAACAGTCCCTGCCTGGCATTCGCAGACGATGTGAAAGTGTGGTGCGATATCATCTCAGATCCTGATGGCCGGCATCTACAACATGATCTCCAGACAATCTACGACTGGAGCAGTGCTACCGGTATGACCATAAATGTAGATAAGTGCGTTCATATGAAACTCGGCAAATGTAAATCTGATCATGAATTCTATTTAGGATGTTATAAGCTTCACAACATTTCTGTTCATAGAGACCTAGGGATTATTTTGAATAACGACCTTAAAACACGACCGAATACCGATTATATCTACGGTAAAGCCATGAAGGCCTTGTATTGTATTAAGAACACATTTAGTAAGCTGCATCCAAAATTATTTAAGCATCTCTACTGTGCGTTAGTCCGTCCGCATGTGGAATACTGCATCGCATCAACTTTTCCATCCACCAAGGCTGAGATGAAAAAGACCGAGTCGATTTTACGTAGAGGAACCAAACTTTGCATTACATCTCTTTATTCTTACAATGAGCGCCTAGCTTGCTTAAAAATGCCTTCAACGGCCCAGAGGCTACTATATTTAGATCTTGTAGCGATGTGGCATTTGGTTCGTGGAAAAGAGGGGTTCCCATCCAATTCGATAAAATTGAGAAATTCGCGTCGCAGAGGTCACTCCCTTACGTTATTTAAATTCCCCCATGGCAAAATAAGGAGTGTGAGTAGGCTTTCCCACCGCGCATTGAATGTTTGGAATTCGCTGCCTGAAGACGTCGTCAATGCTACTAGCAATAGACACTTCAAGAAGATGCTGCTGAAGTGGATTGTGAACTCTAATTTGGATTCGTGGATGTATTTTAATTGATATTTTAAAATGTAATTTGTGAACAGTTGAAACAGCCATTTGCGGCTAGTAACTTGTACACTATAATAATAATAATTTAATGTTTTCTCGAATAAATTATAATGACAGAATAGTGCTTCTTTGAATAAAAAAAGTTTGATCCTATGTTTTTACTAGACATGATAGCAATATGGCACATGCTAAGGAATCAAGGTGGTTACCCGTCTAAATGTCCTTGTATGTTGCAGACAGTGTAACATAGGTAACTACATGACATTAAGGGTGCACTCGCTTTGGACTGTAACACTCGCTTTGGACTGTAAAAATTTTTGTTGGAAAATGATTAGCTATTGATTCCTTTTAAGATATTAGCCTATAATTAATCACGATACATAAATTTTGATTGTGCATTTATGCATTTGTAATCTCCTTGATGAATAGCCAAATAAAGTTTTTCGGTCTAATTTAAAATCGCTAATCAGCTTTTGTTGAAAATGAAATTTATTCACACGCTTGTATCGTGTAACTTTATTCCGAAGTGCAATAAACCGGGTTCAACTGCATCAAAATTTATATTCGGAGAATAACTACGACGGTGTCTAAGCATCGCTTTTGATTTAGAATCAACCCACGGCTTTGTTGACCTTATTCTGATACTGGGACAAAACTTTCGGATAAATATTGAATCTTGAACTATTCGGGAGATACCAACGGAAAGCGACGGCAGGCGGGTGTAGGGATACTTACAAGTCCCCGGTTGTTGTTCGTGGTAGAGAGGTTTAACGCAGTGAACGAAAGACTGGCGTCTCTGAGACTTTAAAATCAAAATAATGTTTTATCCTTTTCGTAAGAGGAATAAAACTTATTATTTAGAGTAGATCCGTGGATTTATTTTAAATAATAACAACCTCCTAAAAAACAGAGTGAGTTGCAAAATTGTAGGGAAATATTACGGCTTACTCCTATTCAAAAGCAATATGAAACCATGGCATTTAAAATTTCTTTAGAATGACTATATTATTAAATTAAATAAATACAATAATTTATTTAACGTGGCAAATGCGTGCAAAATGCACGCTTACATGACCACTAACAAACAAAAAAAGAACATCAAAAGTCACAGATAGTTAGTTAATTGTTGAAACAAAATTGGATTTGGCGTTTGAAGTACGGTATAGATGTTGATTGGCGGATATGAATAGGCAGTTGATTCCACAAGAGAGGAGCAGCCACAACGAAGGAGCGGAAGCCAAAAGAGGTAGAGTAGATTGGGACATGTAAAAGAAGGGAATTACGGGAACGCAGAGCACAATACACAGTACGATAATTGTCGAGAAAAGGAAGGTTGAGAAATGAAGGGGTATGAGAAGTTATAACGCGAAAAGCAATGATAAAAAGACGAATTTGAACACGACAATAAATGGTAGGCCAATCAAGAGAAACAAGATAGTGGGATGTATGATCAAAACGACGAAGACGGAGGAGAACTCGGACGGCAGCGTTGATGATGCGTTGTAAAGGAATAAGAGTGGATTTAGGTGAGTTGGAAAATAGACTAAGACAGTAATTGATAATTAGCATGCTAAATTGGGTTAATCCGATCAATATTAATGTAATCAAATAAAATTCTATCTTGATATTTTAAAACTTCAACTTAATTTCATTATAAGTATAACTTGTCTCACTTTCTTGGAAGTTCAATTCGACAAATGTCTTTCGATCCATTCGTTCGCGATATAACCCTATCTTGCAATATCCTATTTATCGACCTTTGACGTGTCAGAAGCTTACTTGATTTTAACTCTTGTCACTTTCTTAGCTCCAGTATATTGTTTCTTAAGATCAACTATTGCCTCAGTCTTTTTGCTCTCTCCTCTAAATCTTCACTTATTCTTCTCCAGCGCCTTGTGAATTCCACTGTGTCAACTAGCTAAAAACTGTTGCAGCATTTCTCTTTTTCTTGCCGCTCTTCTTCTCAGGAATAAACTCCCTTCCGTCATCCGCTTCACCGCCTCCTTGCCATCCTTCAAACACAGTATCCGCTCTTTTTGTTCCTTAATAATTGATTTCAATTATTCACACTCGTTTAAACTGTCTCACACTATTTCACTCTTCAACATATTAACATTTATCATGCTTTTATTTGATTGTTTTTATTTTTTGTAAAACTGTAAATTTGTAATTTAGTGAACTTGTAGGTGGATATATATTCACAATAGCCACTGTAATAAGCCTGTACTATTCAAACTCGTCAGTTCATTGGCCTTTCTGTATTTACTTATAACTTTAAACATAACCCTTAAACTTAATCATATCCCTTAAGCATACATGCTATGAATGAGACCATTTTAAAATCATTCGCGTTATTCAAGTGATTACTAAAGTGATCACTTGTAAATTTTAAAAATATTTTAATTTGTCCGATGATACATTCGATGCACTCTTAAATTGTTCTGGGCGTTTACACATCGGGAGGAATAAAAAAGAAATTAGTCACCATTTTTTAATTTTTGACATTTAATGTCAAAACATAATACTTGAAAAGAACTATTGCAATAGTCGAAATTTTGTGAATAATTTCTTTTTTTATTCCTATCGATGTGTAAACGCCCTGAACAATTTCAAATTGTATTTAGCTGCTATGATATGAGTATTCTATATAAATTGAAACTGAAGCATATCACAAGTCATTTTATTAATTAAACTTTTATGTATAAATGACTTTAGTAATGATTTTTTTAACTGATCGGAGGAGTTTTCATTGTCGGGTGCCATGTGACCAGGCAGTTGTACGGATACAGCGAAAGAGGCATCAACGTTCAAAGCGCAATAGCCTTCATGTAGGAACGTGGAATGTCATTTTGCTGGTAGAAAAGAAAACATAGTTAAAAAAGGATTCGTTTTAACGTGGCAAATGCGTACCAGCGCACGCTTACATGACCACAACAAAACAAGACTGTGAATCAGGTGTCGAGAAGGTGTGAACGGAGGAGGTGTTTGAATGTGATAAAGGAGGGGGCGCGGCGGACGTCGAGAGGGAGTTGATTCCAGGCGAGTGAGACGGCGACGAGGAAGGATCGGAGACCGTAGTTGTTGGAGTAATTAGGAACGTGGAGTAAGAGGGTATGACAGGAACGAAGCGATAGCGAGGAGGGGCGAATATCGTCTAAGAAAGGAAGGTTGTTGAACGATGGGGAGCCGACAGCGATGAGACGAAAAGTAATGAGAAGAAGGCGGAGTTTGATGCGGATGTGGATGGTGGGCTAGGAAAGTTGGGGAAAATATGTGGATGTGTGGTCGAAGCGACGGAGACGAAAGAGCATTTGAACGATGGTGTTGATTGTTCGTTGTAGGGGTAGGATGATGGATTTTGGAGAATTGGCGAAAAGGCTAAGGCAGTAATCGATTTTAGGGAAAGGAAGCGATGAAAGAAGAGACATACAAGAACGGAAGTCGATAAGGGGGCGGATACGGCGGATGTCACGGAGAATTAAGTTAGATGAGCGGACCTTGTCACGGACGAAGGGTTTAAGGGAAAGGTGATCATCGAAATGGAAGCCTAAGAAAGTGAGATTGTGGACTATGGGGATGATCGATGAGGCAAAATATACAGTGGGAGGAGATATGTTTGGTTTACGGGGGAGGATCCACATTATTTTGGACTTTTCGGGGTTTAGAACGAGATTGAGATTGGAGAGACGTTTGTAGATAGAAAAAAGATATTTGAAGTCAGAAATTACGATATCGTGTATGCGATGGGCGGGTGCATGAGCATAGATTAGAATGTCATCAGCGTATTGCATGACGTTAAAGGAGTAAGATTTGATAAACGGAGAGAGATCGCCAAGCAGAAGAGAGAAAAGCAGGGGACCTAGGACTGAACCTTGTGGGACCCCGCAAAAATAGGGATGGGAGGGGAGGATGATGAATTAGAACAGACGCGAAAGGAACGGTCGGATAGATATGAGGCAAACCATGCTACGGAGGAGGAAGAAAAGCCGTAATCATAACGAAGGCGAGAAAGGAGGACGGAGTGGTCGACAATGTCGAATGCGGAGGAGAGGTCGAGGGAGATGAGAACACTATATAGAGCCTTGTCTCGAGAAATGAGTAAGTCGTTGTAAACTTTCATGCAAGCGATTTTTGTGAGGTGATTAGAGTGGAAGACGGATTGGAAAGGAGGGTACAGATTAGATGAAGAGAGATAAACGTTGATCTGTATTAATATGAGGCGTTCTAAGAGCTTAGAAAGAGTAGGGAGTAGTGAAATGGGGCGATAGCTAGAATGAAGGGAGGGGTCGAGCGATCGTTTCTTAAGGAGGGGACGAACGATTGCGGATTTCCAGTGTGAAGGAAGATACGACTGCGGATGGACGAGTTAAACAAGGTTGTGAGAAACGGGGATATCGATGAGCATATGGATTTTAATATGTGAGTAGGCAGGGGATCCGTAGGTGAGGTTTTGTTGGGCAAGGACATTAGGACAGATGATACTTCGGCAAGTGTGACAGGGAGAAAATGAAAGGTTTCCGGAAGGATGAGGCTAGGCGGGGCAGAGTGGGATAGGATGGAGACCGGGTGTGAGAGCAACGTGGATACTTTAGTCTAGAGAAATGACGCATATTTATGGGCATTGATGTTGCACGGCGAAGAGGAACGAGCAAGAATTGAGTTAATAGTATGCCAGAGAGTCTTATAGTTGAATAAATTTATGATTTTATGCTGCCAGAAGGAGTTGCATTTGGTACGTAGTAGGTTGAGATGAGACTGGCGAAGAGCAAGATCGGTATCACGGAAAGACATAGTGATCGACCGGAAATCACTTCTGAGAGATCGGTGATAAATAATAATAATAATAATACAATAATTTATTTAACGTGGCAAATGCGTGCAAAATGCACGCTTACATGACCACTAACAAACAAAAAAAAGATCATCAAAGGTCACAGGTAATTAGTTTATTGTTGAAAAAGAATTGGATTTGGCGTTTGAAGTACGGCATAGATGTTGATTGGCGGATATGAATAGGCAGTTGATTCCACAAGAGAGGAGCAGCCACAACGAAGGAGCGGAAGCCAAAAGAGGTAGAGTAGATTGGGACATGTAAAAGAAGGGAATTACGGGAACGCAGAGCACAATACACAGTACGAGAATTGTCGAGAAAAGGAAGGTTGAGAAATGAAAGGGTATGAGAAGTTATAAGGCGAAAAGCAATGATAAGAAGACGAATTTGAACACGACAATAAATGGTAGGCCAATCAAGAGAAACAAGATAGTGGGATGTATGATCAAAACGACGAAGACGGAGGAGAACTAGGACGGCAGCGTTGATGATGCGTTGTAAAGGAAGAAGAGTGGATTTAGGTGAGTTGGAAAATAGACTAAGACAGTAATCAAGTCTTGAGAAAAGAAGAGAAGATATGAGAGTCATGCAAGAAGGGAAATCGATCAATCTACGAACTTGACGGAGATTGCGGAGTATCAAGGTAGATGAGCGTACTTTATCACTAACGAAAGGTTTAAGTGAAAGTCGGTTGTCGAAATGAAAGCCTAGGAAAACGAGATTATCAACGATAGGAAGAATTGTAGAATTTAGTGATACGAAAGGAGGTTCTACGATGAAGCTTCGAGGTAGGATCCACATAATTTTAGATTTGTCAGGATTCAGAGAAAGGCGAAGGGAAGAAAGATGATTGGAAATTGAGACAAGACAGCTGGAAACAGAAACACTAAGATCGTGAATACGATAAACAGGTGCATGAGCATAGATGAGAATGTCATCAGCATATTGCATAACATGGAAGTTAAATTTATGAGAAATCGAAGACAAGTCACCGAGAAGAAGAGAGAAAAGCATAGGGCCTAATACGGAGCCTTGTGGAACACCGGTCGGGATGGATGAAGGATGGGAGAGAGAAGAGTTAGAATAGACGCGAAATGTACGGTTTGATAGATATGAAGAAAACCATGATACAGTGGGTAAAGAGAAGCCATAATCATGACGAAGGCGATGGAGAAGAATCGAGTGATCGACGATGTCAAAAGCAGACGATAGATCAAGAGAAACTATGACACTACATAATTTATGATCGCGCGAGATGAGTAAGTCATTATAAACTTTAAGACAGGCAATTTCAGTAGAGTGATTAGAGCGAAAAGCGGCTTGGAAGGGAGGAAACAAGTTAGAGGAAAAGAGATATGTATTAACTTGCTTGAGAACGAGACGCTCAAGGAGTTTAGAGAGGGTTGGGAGAAGTGAGATTGGACGGTACGAAGATGGTAGTGAGGAGTCGAGAGATTGCTTTTTGATGAGAGGACGAACAGTGGCACATTTCCAGACGGAAGGAAATGTACGGCTACGGAGTGACGAGTTGAACAATGTGGTTAGGAAGGGTGAGATAGAGGAGCAGATATTTTTAAGCAAGTGAGTGGGAATTGGGTCAGAAGGAGAGGTTTTATTAGGTAATGACAGCAGAACCGAAGAAACTTCATCAGACGAAACGGGAAGAAGGTGGAATAGTTCTGGGAGAAAAGTATTTAAAGAGAAGAGTGGGTACAAGGGGGCTATGGGTAGTAGGGAAAGTAAATTAGATAGCTTAGTTTGTAGATAAGAAGAAAATTCATCAGGATTTATATTACAAGAAGTAGATGATCGTGAAAGAATTGAGTTTAAGATTTTCCAATGAGATTTAGAGTTGGAAGATGACTCGAGTTGATTTCACCAAAAGAGAGTACGTTTAGTACGTATAAGAATGAGATATGAACGGCGTTGAGAAAAGTAGGAATCACGAAGATTTGGAGGGAGTGAGTTGGGAGAACGTTTAAGAAAGCGTTTATACATACGAAAAGAGTGACGGAGTCGACGCTTAGAAAGACTACATTCAGAATCGAACCAGGGAGCATGGCGCAAGCGCTGGGAACGTCGAAGTCGACTAGGCAGAAGGTTATTGAGGATCGACGTAAGTTCAGAATCAAACAGAATGCAGAGATCATCAGGAGAGAGATAGTTAAGAGGAATTGAAAAGAGTGAAGAATTGAGTAAGGCTGTGCAGGAAATAGGGAAATCGAGAAGCTTCCAGGGTCGACTTTGTGTAGATAATGGTAAAGGCGGAGAATGAGGATGTGGACGAGTAAGAGTAAGGATGACAAGGAAATAATCGGACAAACCAGGATCAGTAATTGACAAGGAGGTATGGTCATTGAAGCAATTAGGAACAGCAATGATGTCGAGAGCACCGCCGAGAATATGAGTTGGGCTTGTTGAAAGTAATTTATAGTTAAAATCAGAAAAAAAAGATTAGTTAAAGTGATAGAGTCAGAGTCAGACGGGCGATCAAGACGAATGTTAAAGTCACCGAGAACAAAAGAAGGAGTATAAGACAATGAACAGTGAGACATTAGATCTGCAAGGTCGTTAAAGAAAATACATGAGAGGGCAACTGAACCTGGACGGTATACAATCACAAGTTCCAGAGGGAAAGGAGTTGATAATCTGCATATGAGTAATTCGAACGAGGTGTAACGGATGTTAACGTTAATTTTACGTAAAGACATTGGGTGACGAGCAATGGCAACTATACCGCCATGGTTAAAAGCAGTAGATGTATGAGAGGCAATTGGACGAGCTGATTCAACTAAAGAACAACCAGAGCGACATAGACGACGAATAGCAAGATCGTCGGAGTCACAATGTTAGGATTCGGTAATGCAGAGAATATCGATAGATAATTGATCGAAGATATCAAGGAGCATATCAGCTTTATGAAGAATGGAGCGAGTGTTGAATAGACTAAGACGAAAAGTATGCTTAGGAGCGAGATCGACTAGCGAAGAAGACAAGGGGGAGAGATGGAACGCCATCGAATTTTTGGCCTTGTGTGTACAACGTGAAAATTTCCATTGATTTGACGTATAGATAAGGACGACTCGCCGTTTGTTTCACGTCGATGTTTCTCAATGCGAGCTAAATTGAGCTGGGCAATATCAGAAGGGGAGCGGTCAGGAAAGATACGACAAGTAGACGAAGTGGTAAGAAGTTTAAAACGTTGGGAAAATACCAAGGATGCATGTGAACTATGTCGGAAAACGATTTTTAGGAGTGGAGGACTGAGATGATTGGATTTAGTGGATTTGTTTAAACGAATCAAAGATACAGGAGCGATATTATTGAAGAGGGATGGATTATTATCAGGAAGAATGGTTGCTAGGATAGACCTGAAAGCAGATACATCATCGACGCGACATTGAGGAGAAGCAGATTCGGAAACCTTTAAATTAGATATGATAATGCATCGATCGCGCGAAGGAAAACGATTACGTAGTGGTGGACGGACAGACCTGGTAGCAGTAGAGGCAAAAGAGCAGATAAATGTGGGAATGACAGGGGTGCTAAGTGAAGATTTAAGATAGTTTGGAGCATGTGTGACAGGAGTGGAGTGTTGAATCGGTTGATCGGAAATGTTACTGGAGATGATTTTGACGGAAGGATGTAAATTATTGATAGGTGATACGGTTGGAGCATGTGTGACAGAAGTGGATTGTTGAATAGGTTGAACGGAGATGTTACTGGAGATAATTTTGACAGAAGGATGTAAATTATTGAGAAGTGATACGGTAGAGGTAGAGTAAGGAGTACGTGAAGAGAAGAAAGAAGTATGAGATGTATTTAGATGTGGGAATGAATAGGAAAAATGAGGTACGAGATTAAGGCCTTTACTGTTTGCATTGTTAGTAAGATGAAGATTAAGGGAAGTTTTATCCGTAGTTAAAGGAGGAGTGTGTGCGAGAGAAGTTTCAAGAATGGATTTTATAGATGACGAAGGAGTTAGTAAGCAAACAGATGACGACGATAGATTGGAAGATATGCTGTCGTTTGTTGATGTTCCATGTATAACAGCGGTCTGAGTCGACTGAGAGATATCATCAAGTTTATTTATTGAGCACAAATCTGTTTTGTTAGCGTTCAGAACGTCTCCACCGTTTGAGTGGTCATTCTTCATTAGCTTACCTACGAGGGCAGCACAACAGAAGCCGCAGAGGAAATTCCGATTTAAAACGTTGTCCTCGTCAGTGAAAGGAATGGCAACGTGAGTCCAAACATTGCAGTTCTTGTTGTCGCATCCAATTTGCTTTTCGATGTAAGCTTCCTTGACGGACTTGAGTTGATGGCCGACATTTTTAGTTAGCTTTATTTTTGCCATAATAAAATGTTAATTAGTTAGTTATAATCAAGAATGTTTAAACTCCGTTAGTCTGCAAGTCGTTAGTTGTAAGTAGCGAGCGGATGTCGTCGATGGTTGTCGATGGTTGTCGATAATTGTCAAGCGGATGGTTGTCGATGGTTGTCGTTAGTTGTCGTCGAAGGTTGTCGTTGGTTGTCGTCGAAGATTGTAGTTTGATTGTTTTACAATCTTGTCTGGAACTGAAATCTGGAACTGAAATCTGGAACTGAAATCTGGAATGTATGTTATTTTATCGCAAACTTTTTTTAAGCTAAAAAAGTTTATCACCCTTTTCGAGGTGATAGGCTCGAAAAGCATGGCGGAGTCGACGCTTTGAGTGTAGGCATATATATCAAACCATGGGTCACGGTGCAAGCGACGGTGAAGGAGAGGCTTGAAGGGCATGATAAGATTGAGAGTGGATTTGTGCTCAGTGTCGAAAAAAAAGGCGAGATCGTGAGGAGAGGATGATGTTATTGTGGGAAAGGGTATATACGATTTAAATAAGGCGAAGCGGAGAAGGGAGAGGTCAAGATTTCTCCGAGGGCGACGTAGGATTGTAGGTGTGTGAGGAGAGGTGTGGTTGTGAGTGAGATCAAGGGTGACGAGAAAGTGATCGGATAGACCAGGATCAGATATGGACAGTGAGGTGTATGCAGCAAAATGATCAGGGACAGCGATGATGTCGAGTGCCTCACCAAGGATATGTGTGGGGGCAGTAGAGATTAGTTTCTAATTGTAGTTGGATAAAATGTTGATAAACCGGATGGAATCCGTAAAAGAGGGGCGGTCTAGGCGGATGTAGAAGTCGCCTAGAAAGAAAGAAGGGATTGAGGACAAAGAACAATGAGAAAGTTGGTCAGCGAGTTCGGTAAAAAATAAGGATGTAGGAGCTGATGAACCAGGACGGTATACAATGGCGAGATCTAGAGTGATCGGGTTAGAAGAACGACAAGTGAGCAATTTAAAGGAGCAAGGTCTGAAAGGGGGATTGATTTTACGAAGAGACGCGGGGTGACGCGCGAATGCGACGATGATGCAATGATTAGAGAATTTAGAAGGGTATTAGCTGAAGGGGCAGGCGGATTCGACTAGGGAGCAACCGGCAGAGAGCAGACAGCGAATGGAAAGGTCGTCGGAATCTGAGTGTCAGGATTCGGTGAGGCAGAAGAGATCGATGGATTGCTTGTTAAATAGGTTGAGGATAAGATCAGATTTATTGAAAATAGCCCTAGTGTTGAGGAGGCCGAAGCGGAAACTGTGTGTGGTGTCGAAAGAGTCTAGTGAAGAAGACACATAGGGGAGATGAAGCGCCATCGATGTATGTCTCTACTTTCATCGCTCATTTTTCTAAAATCGATTACTGCCTCAGCATTTTCGCCATTCTCCAAAATCCATCATCCTACCCCTACAAAGCATCATCAGCTCCGCTGTTCGAGTATTCCCGTCTTCGTCGCTTCGACCACACATGCACATATCTTGATCAACTCTCCTGGCCTACCATCCACATCCGCATACAACTTCGCATTCTTATCGTAACTTTTCGTCTCATCGCTGTCGGCTCCCCATCGTTCATCAACCTCCCTTTCTTAGACGGCACTCGTCCCACCTCTATATCGCTGCGTTCCCGTCAATCCCTCTTACTCTATGTTCCCAGTTACTCTAACAACTACGATATCCGATCCTTCCTCGTCGCCGCTCCCCTCGCCTGGAATCAGCTCCCTATTAACGTCCGCCGGGCTCCCTCCTTTATCATATTCAAATACCTCTTCCGTTCGCACCTTCTCGACACATGATTTAGACTTTTGCTTGTTTTATTTGCTGGTCATGTAAGCGTGCGCCAGTACGCATTTGCCACCTAAAAATAAGCATGTTTTAAATAAATTCTTTTTGATAGTAGAAGCTCAGGGCAAACGGATCCCGATGATTTAAGTCGATTGAGCTCTTTAATCACATCGTAAATATAGAGCATATGAAACACCTAATAAATTAATGGGCAGTGTGAAATTTTCATTTGAGAATATTTACCAGAGACTGTTGTCAAAAATGTTCGACCAAAAGCGGTAGCTACATCAATATCGTTAAATAAATTACAGCCATCAGTATCAATTATGCCATTTACATACTCAACGTGAAGCTTACAATTCGCATACTTAATTATAGAAATATTGCGTACAGGTTGTTCTGCTAGCTTTGCTTCAAATTTTAATTTTTTTCAAACGATTGAGATTCGTAAGCTGATTCCTAACATTTTTAAAAGTAGAAAACTTAATTAGTTCTTGCATTAACCTAGAAAAAGTATTCTTATTTAATTTCAAAATTGCTCTTAGTTCATATATGAATCAAGGGTTCCGATATGTTCGGGCCCTGGCGCCCCTCCTAGGTGAAAAGCATAACAAAAGCTGCCTTAGAACTGATTCAAATTGCTGCCATGTTTCTTCAACTTCCGTTGTTAATGGGTCAAGCCAATTTGCACCACTTATATAATATCTAACCAATTAAATATTCGTCTTAAAACATTGCACTAAGTTAGTGGGATTAGACAATACATTGATGTTGTTGGAGCCGGAAGTCATTACACAGTGATCCGAGTTGCTGAGAGGATCAGAATATGTGACCTTATTTATCATCATATCTCTCCTTGATGTGAATAATAATAAATAATAATGTATGAATAATAATATGTGATATTTTTAATTATATTATTTATATGAACAATTCATATTTTTAAAATTTTTATATTTTAGATACTTATATACTTTATATACGTTCGACTATTATTTGTTGGACTGCTGTTTTTCTTGAATCGACGCAACAAGCAATCCCAAATTGAGGAAATTCCCAATAATCGTATCACAACCTTTTTAAAAAATGATAAATTTTTTATTTGCACATGTAATGGGTTTATCTTCATTGAAAACACAAGTGCGTTAAAAACACGATTTGATCATATATGCTAGTATCTATTTGGTAAAAGTAGTAAAAAATGAAAATTCGCATTTTTAGTAAAACAAATTATTCACGACTAAGTCGGTTATTTTTTAAGTAACAAGATTGACAGGTAACACATAATAGAGCAACTTGTGTGGCCATGTAAGTTGTTATGCGGACCTTTATTACGTAAGCTTGTGCATCAATACAACTTTATTACGAAAAAGTAAACGTTTCGTTAGCAAGTTTATTTTGAAATGTTTTTTTACTTATTTTTTTTTGCTAAAATATGTCAATCTTGTTTATATACATCATCTACCGCGTTTTGTTCAGCACTTTGAACATTCGAGGTGCTGCGGATTCTTCAGAAGGTGATCGTAAACATTCGCAAACATCTATGTAAGTGTTTGACGCTAATTACATGATATACGGCCTAGATTCAGTCAAGATCACTTGCACACTATGTATAAACACGATGTATCATGTCAATTCCACAATACATCAATTGCATGATGATGCATCGTTTCACTTTCCGTCGTTCAAAATGATTACAATACTTTTCTTGACTATAACAATACTTTTCTAATAAGTAAGTAAGGGTTTTATTAATAACTATATAACTGATAAAAACTTAAGAAACAAAAACATGCAAAAGACAACTTAAAATAGAAACTGTTCACGACGTGTATTTTGAAATCTTCAACTTATATTCACGGCCTCAGGTCCAGAGGGATCTGAGCCCCTCGGACGCATCAGCGCGCCGCCCTCTGACTAAACCATTCGGGGTCTCTCACACACCTAAGAGTCCAGTCAAGGCGGACTATGGTTGGTAATCTCGAGATGAGGAGCTTGAGAAACCTTAGTCTTTGTTCTGGGGGACGTCCTCGTGAGAAAAAGACTAATCCCGAGATAGCCCAAGTACCCCAGAGGCGCACTTGGGTTATCCCATTCAATGACAGATGCTGGGCCCGTTTCAGAGCCCACCTAGCTTTCTTCAGGATACGTTTAAGTCTATCCAGGTCAGCTTTCGCCGACCAATTCACCGTAACGGTGAACCCCAGATATTTTACTCGACTCGTGAAGATGGGGAGTGGTTGATGCTGCAAAATGGAGGAGAGTGTAGAGAGTGCTAGTCTCTTAAGTTTCTTTTTGGTGGCAGGAACGCCATTAAAGACAACCACCTGTGATTTAGAGGAGTTTAAAATAAGATTGGATGGGGGCAACTGATCTTTTAATCTTAAAAAGAAACGGCTGATGTCAGAGATTACATCTTTGCACCTGCGTCCAGAGAACAAGGCTGTGGTATCATCAGCATATACCACTAGATGTTGATCACGTTTAAAATTCTTGAATAATACAATGGATGCAGCAAGATATAAGATAGGAGAAAGTGGGGATCCTTGAGGTACACCTGTAATAGGGTAGAACTGACGCGCATCAGGGTCGTCTTCATAGTAGAACCGCTTGGTGTACAACAATATCTCCACCCTGTTAACAATTCTCGCAGGCAACCCGAGGGACCTGAGAGAGGAGATAACGAAGGGAATGGAGATCCGGTCAAATGCAGCTGAAAAATCAAGAAAAACAGCCACAGCAAGCTGATGACTATTATCCTGACAAAACTGATGCACTTCACCAATTGCTGAATGGACCGAGCGCCCTTTGACAAACCCATGAAAACTCGGTGGGATCAAATTACGCCTACATAAATGAACGCGGATTCTACGCGCAAGCGCTTTCTCGTAGATGGATATGAGGGCGTTTTGAATCGAGATGGGCCGCAGATCTTTAGGACAAGTGATTAATCTCTTTTTAGGTAAAAAAACTCGACGGCTGATGTTGATTTCCGCTATGTCAGACGGGGAGGCTAATAGCATTGTGATGGCGACCTCCTTTCTCTGACTGTATGTCAAAAGCTGACAGACACGAGTGGTGAGTGGCGCGTGGGATTTGGAGGTGCCCGGGAGTGGTCCCCAGGAGTTAAGGATATCTGTAACAGATAAGTCCCTACTCCTGAAGTCACACCAAGGCGGGATTGGTTGGGGAGAATGAGTGGCTCCATAATTATGTAAGGAAAGTGACTCCTCTAAAACTTTGTCAAGGCATATGCTACCAATCCAAACCAAGGCTCTATCCTTCCAGCAAACAAACTTCTCCTTCTTGAATATCTTCCAGAAGGAAGCCTGAGAAGGGTTTTGGTGAGCAATGCTTGCCCTATCCCTGCTCAGCTGGAGCCTATATCTAGAGCTCCAATATTCATTCGAGAGGATATGTCTGGCGGAAACAGAGAGATTGGGAAGGTGCAACATTTTAGCTAGGACCTTGAGCTTTGTTGGAGTAGGATTGTATATTCGACCTTTATAGGTAGTCGAAAGGATCGCGGTAGCTTGCGATGAGAGGTAGGAATTAAATTCGGTCAAACTCTCAATTCCAATTCTGGGGAAGAGTTGGATAGCTGCCTGAAAGAAGGCCACTCTAATAGGATCAAAGTGAAACCTTCTTCTAAGCAACGTATCGTCCTCTAGCCGCCAGCGAATTAGGTCATGAGAGGTGTCTGTTGTTGACGCGACTGCTCGGTGCAAATGGGTTTCAACAACCACATCTTATGTAGCAGTAATATGTCGAGGAGAGAATTTGTTGTAGAGCAATGAAAGGTTGGGGAAGGTGGTTTATGAATAAGATAGTCGATCCTTGCTCTGCGGAGTGCTGCATTAATCCAACGACCAGTTCTGTCGTTGAAGTCACCAAGTAACATGTCATAACCGCTCCCCAATATTTGATCCAGGAGGTCACGGTTCTTGTGAATTTCTCCTGACCGAATATAGACATTGGCTATGCCTATACGCTTACCGTTCTTACAAAGTGATATAGCTAAACAAGATAGGGCTGGACAAGAGTAGTTTAATAGAAGGGATGATCTTAAGGAGCTTTTTACTAGGGTTAAAAGACCTTGTGATGAAGAGGAGTGAGGGGGGGTTATGTAAGGAGTAAAGTGGGTGTATATGTGCTTAGGGATAAATCGAGTAATATCCTGGGGGAGACGGATAGACCGCGTCTCCTAAAGGACTATAACATCTGCATCTCTAGCTGATAGAAGGCTAAGGGCGGAAGCACCTCCCGAATTCCACTGAAGGATATTCAGTGAAAAAGGTCCTTGATTACTTCCCATTGCGTAAGTGTTACCGAAGTGGGACGCCCTCCACCTAGTCGCAACTAGAGGCGGAAAAGTCGCCTTTACCGCTTCCCGTCACGACAAATGGAGTCGCTTGCCCACGGGCGATATCTTCATTTCCCTCGTTAGCCATAGCCCAGATCGAATCCTTCCGAGCAAGCTTCAGAGCGGCTATGCTTAGCGCTGACCCGTTTCGTTTCTTAGATTTTGGTGGCTTCTTAATATTGTTGGTCTTCCCAGAAGGAGGAGAACGGAAGGATTCCGCTAATTGACCCACCAATTTTTGGACCAATTTTTCAAGTTGAATCATTGATGCCTGATGCTGCATTTCAATAAGTTTAAGAATTTCTGTGTCCGGCATCCTGTCGTCATTCTTGTTAGACGAGACAGCTTCCACGAAGCTAGTCGGTTTTGCTGTTACACCCCTGTGTCTCTTTTGGTACGCCTTAAAGATTTTACATTTTTTTGACCATGCGGGGTGCTCACCACCGCAGTTTGCGCAAAATGGCTTACTTTCGCACTTCTCAGGATGTATAGCAGTTGTACCACACACGCCGCACTTATGTGGTAAAGAACATCCAGTGGACCAATGCCCCCACTGATGACAATTGTTGCAGTGAGGGTACGTTAGTGAGTCGGTTTCGATTATTGAAAATCTCAAATTATACCCCATAAAAGGATTGCATGTTGAAATCGATAGTTTTAGAGCTTCATCAACCGGGGCATTGCAGAACGCCACGGGAATGGGGAAGCCTTTAATCCCTTTTATAAAGCGCACGTTAGAGATTTTGTAATCAGTTTCTAGGGCTGATATATCTTCTTCTGAAATGTATGTGGGCATATTATTTATCTTTATTGTTGCCAGGATTGGTTTGGAAGCAATTATACCTTGTTTCGAATTCTCTTTTTTAAAGTAGTCGACGTACGACATTGCGAGATCAGGAGTGCAGAATGAGATTTTAATCTCAGATTCATAATATTTAATCGCATTGAACAATATCCTTTTTTTAAATCGATGAGCAAAGCCTCTTATAAAAACATTGAACATGTTCTGCCTTTCCAGAGGCACCAAAAGTCTGATAATCACCAGGTTGGATAATTTTGGTACCGGGGGAAGTTCACCCTCCGGAATATATTCAAGAGAACCTAAATCTCCACTTACCTCGTTTATTGCATTGGCAGGAAAATTAGTTTTCATTGAGTTCTTTGAACGCTCCGACATGCTAAATTTACTCATTTTTCACTTTCACTTTTTTAATGATTAATTTACTAATGATTACAATGCTTCTGAGGTAGGCAAGCAAACTTAGGGGATGCCGATAAAAACAGGAAATTCGAGTGTTCAAGTGGAATGTTCAATTAGCGGTTGTCAAATTAGGACATCGGTAACACAAATTTGTGATTTAGGTGATGATACTGGTGACGGACCACCATTATATTGCGGGTTTTGTGCGGCGAAGCAAATCAATGTGTTGGTTGAACGCTTAAAGCAATTGGAAAATGCATTGCAGTGTGACGGATTTCCTCAAGTTCCAAATAGATCTATCCCAGTAAACGCAGCTTCTACCGTATGCGTATCAGCTGAATGCAACCTACACAAATGTGCTACCTTGGCTAACATCCCCAGATCACACTCTGGTAGTAATAAAAACCGGGTGGATTACGACGAACCGAACGTATCTGTTGTCCTCTCCGAAATGGCTCACAACTCGCAGCAACACCATTCGGATTCGACCTACTCGATGTCAAACACTACTGTTCCGCTACAACAACATTTGATAACATCATATCAGACAGCTAGCATGCATGCACCTAGCGCTCGTGAATCCTACAAATTAAACCAAAACGAGGATCGTTCTGCAAAGAATTTGAATCAAATAATCGATTAATAGATTTTACAGAGCAACATACAGAGCAGACTAATCAATCCGATCCTCGCTATGTTAATCAGGGAAATGTTATGCAGAAAGTGATGGCTGATCAGTCTTTGAAATATGGAGGCAGGCATAAATGTATTATAATCAGTAATGTCAGGGAATCTTTAGCACTTAATAACCAATGCAGACTTGATGATGACCTGGCGCATGTTTGTTTAATTCTATCTGTTGTTCTCCGCGATTGTCAACATACATGTCTGAATGATTTACAAATTCGCGTGGCATTCAGATTAGGCCGATTACTTAAGGATAATGATCGTCCTGGGTTGCTTAAGGTCATTCTGAATTCGACTGATACTGTCGACATCATTTTTCGACATTTTTTCATTTAAAAGGTTCTGGTATTCGCATTTTGAAAGATTTGAACCGGGATGCTTGTATTCATTTATCTGCCGCTAAGACAGAGTTATCAAAAAGATTGCCTGCAGGTGAACACGGTTTAATGATTAAAAATTTTCAAGTTGTGCGAAGGCGTTTGTACATTTGTAAGCTAGGACTACATGCCTACCTCAAACAGGATGATCTCCGTGATGTAGTGATGATCTCCGTGATGCATCCGTGTTCTTCTAGTCAGATACTAATGGTTCTTTCACATACGCTAATAATGTTGTAACGGACAGCGTTTCCAAACAAACGTCCCCTTATAATGGCCTTCACTGAATCCTGGTTAAAACCTCAAATATCTTCCAATGAAATTGCGATGAACGATTGTCTTATTTAGAAGTGATAGAACTACTCGCTTAGGTGGAGGTGTTTTACTATATTTACGAGATGATCTACACTTCCGGCTTATAGTAATTATTGAGGATTTCGACGAATTGAATGAGTTGCTATGGGTGAAAATATATGCCCCTTTCTCACTAAACATCGTTGTTGTATACCGCAGTCCTTGTTCATCTACAAACTTCATTATAAATGTTTTCGATCGTCTAAGTTTAACCTCTAATATTTTGATTCTTGACGATTTCAATATGCCGACTGTAAACTGGGTTACATACACATGCATCGCTGGTACTGATCCGGGCTCATTTGCTTTGCTTGATACAATGAATGAACTTTGTTTATCTCAACACGTCAGTGAATTCACTCGACTTGGTTCTTCTTCGAACTCGCTTCTTGATTTAGTTATGACAACGTCAGAAGCGTTTGTTGAGTCTATTGAACATTTGCATCCCATTAGTCTCTCTAATCACGTAATTCTGTTGATAAATATTAACACTGATTGCCCTCTGAGTAAATCTTCAATTAGGCGGATAAATCATTTCAGAACTGGCATAGATAGTGCCAGGAAATGTTTAGTACGGTGTTCCTGGCCGGACGCATTCACTGTTGGAGTGCAACAGGCCTGGATATATTTCAGGAACACGCTTTGTGACATTCTAAATAAATTATCTCCTACATCTTGCTTTAGGAAAACTAACCACTGTCCTGTATGGTTTGGCTATGATGTTAAGAAAGCGATATCTGCACATCAAAAGATGGTCAAATCTTATAAAGCCAGATATGCAAGTTTTGACGATTATAGACGTATCCGCAATAAAGCATTATGGTACAAAAGACGTAGCACGACAAGTTTCGAAAAAGCTATCACTGATAATTATTGTTCAAATCCACGAGAATTCTTTAATTAAATTACTAAATGTCAAAACAGTTTTCAAAAAACTTTCTCGATCAAAAATCGTGACGGTTTGTCTTTGTCTAATGAGCGAGAAATAGCAAACGAATTTGCAAGATCATCGAATGACCTGCCTAGTATTTGCATCATAGAGTCTAGGTCTTTTCCTAGTTCGCTAAGTGCTCTATTAATTCTTCATGATCTAATGTGTTTAAAAAAGTTGGCATGTTCTGGTCATGATAATTGACCGTCCATATTTCTACGTCATATTGCTGATATCCTCTACATTCCACTCCACAATATATTCTTGGCCTTCGCCACACTGGGACACTTGATGACTGGAAAGGCTCGATAATTACTCCAGTATTCAAAAATAAGGATCGCACAGATCCTAAAAACTATAGGCTGATAAGCCTTACGTGTGTTGTCGAATATTTGAACGGCTGCTCCTTATGCACTTAATTGCACACCTTGAAGCTGAGAATATACTTTCCAATGCTCAACACGGCTTTCGCAAGGGTCACTCCACAACTACTAATTTAATGGTATCTCACGACCATTGGATGCACTGTCTGGATTTATGTACTCCTGTCGATGTCATTTTCTTTGATTTTTCAAAGGCTTTTGACACTATAATACACGCTCATTTGATCAAAAAACTTATCAATATTGGATTGGACTGGCATAGTATATGGTGGGTCAAGGAGTATCTTTCTAACAGATACTGTTATATTAGGGTAAATTCCACTTTGTCTAATCGTTTTCCTTTGAATTGTGGCGTCTCTCAAGGATCTGTAATAGGGCACAAACTGTTTAGCATATACATCAATGATCTGCTTCCACACGTAAAATCTCGATGCTTGCTTTACGCCGATGACCTAAAGATTTGGCGTCCAGTTGAGTCAAATAAAGATGCTCAATTACTCCAAGCTAATATTGATTATGTATATTCATAGTCGGTTTCCAATGGTCTCCAGTTCAATAGTAAAAAAATTGCTTCCATGTGTATCTCTCGATCGAAACATTATCAACACAAAGTTTACCACCTTGATTGCGTAACTATATCGATAACTGACTTATATAAGGATCTTGGTGTTTGGATAATACAAGATTTAAGCACTCACATGCATACCGACTTCGTGTGCGCGCAGGTCAGACAAGTCGTTGGTCTTCTCCGCCGGTCGATTTTAAACGTTGATATTTCTTGTTTTAAGACTATTTCTAACGCTTTGATTCTAAGTATACTTTTATATGCTTACCATGATGTTACCCTATTACTAAGGAAGAATGTAATCGCCTAGAAAATGTTTATCGCTCCGTCACGAGATTAGTACGTCCTTCAGACATTTGGAATATATGGATAGACTTAGGTATCTAAAAATACATAGTCTTAGTTTCATGCGAATTCGTGTTGATATGTTCCTCGTATGGCATGTTTTACATACTAAGGATCATCCATTGCGTCACTTGTTGAGATTGCGAGATCAGCCCTCACTACGCTGATAATCCTTAATGTTTGGAACACCACGCCTATGCCACATCCATATCCCACTTTTGCACATAGAGTTGTATCGGTACGGAATCAACTTTCCGATACGACTGTTAACTCTCGTAATATTAATGTGTTCAAGCTGAAGTCGGGTAAAAATTTAGCCAAGATAATCGATTGCGATCTGTGAAGTTTTACTTTGATTTTCTGTGATGCAACTTGTAAATAATCTTTGACTCACTGTGTTGTCTATAATAATAACGGTGAACTAAGCTGTTTAGGACATAGCATAACGGGATGTAGCTTGCCGGACGAAAATGAATGAATATAACCCAATTGCGATCCATAATCATGGGATAAGACTTAAGACAGTTTTTGATAGTGATTACATCTCTTTTTATTATTGGCACCGTACTTAATTATTATTGACACTTTACTTCATATAGCTTAATTTAAAGGTATTTATTGAACTACCAGCGTAAAAAATTAGAATGTAAACCTATAGGGAACCACATAAAAAAATATTTAATCAAACAAACTCAAGAAGTTCCATTGACTTTTTTATCCATGTCACATATTTATGTTGTATCCCTCCATTCGAAACTCGTAATTTTCATTGCGTCTGTAGTATTGTGCCGATTAAGACTGCAAAGAGGCAGATTGTCAAAGAGTTCCTTTGACAAAATGCCTCTCTTAAAATAGTCACTTATAAAAAATAAGTTTTATTATTATTGATCCTTCAATATATAAATTTTTATCTTGAAGAAGTTGAATTGATAAAAAAGAACAAGGCAGAGGTGGATCTGGTAAATAAGTAAGAAAACAGCGAGGTGCATTTTAAAGATATGCTGTATATCTTAAAGGTGTCAAAATGTCCTTATTCATAAGGCTTTATAATAATAATGAAGAGTGGTCCCGCTTCATCATCGGGTGCCCCTACGTCTTTCGACAACGCGATCTTGTGGCTTTGACGTGTGCTTACAGAGAAGTCAATAGAGAGTGCATGTCAATAGAGAGTGCATGTATATTATATATATTATATATATATATATTATATATAATATATTATATTATAATATAATATAAATATTATATTAATATTATAATATTAATATTATATTAATCTTATATTTATATTAAATAAATATAAATATATGGATAAATTGAATTAATAGAATCCTTAAATATTTTGATAAATCAAAATTATTTAAAAGTAGGGACATCTATATTTAGACGAGAAAAAGGTGTTCCAATGGGTGGTAATAGTAGCCCAATTATAGCTGACTTGTTTTTAAGCTTTATAG